>BPTQ01000009.1:177195854-177486474 GCA_019973895.1 Chrysanthemum seticuspe | reverse complement strand
TGTTTTTGGATTGGAATAGTAGGAATATAGTGGTATGTATTTCATTTCAACCTTCCAGAAAAACCATAACAAGTAGACGGTATACCTTGGTTAACTTTTGGTAAACTTTTAGTTAAGTCTATGAATACTATATAATAGTTTCGTAAAACATGGACTTTAACAAAAAATATAAAAATCTTGATCTTGAGGGGGAGTTGTACACGTAGTTCATAATCTTTTACAAAACGTGTGCCTCCGTTCTCTTTCTTAATTGAAGAAACTAACGGTAAAAGATTTTCTATAGTTGTAGTGAAGGGTGTAGTTTAGTTCATCTATCTCGTAAAGGCCCTTCCTACTCCAAAGGTATTTAAACGAGGGGGAGTTATACACGGAGCCCCAAACTTCTCTCAAAACGTGTATGATCTCCCTTGGACGTGTAACTCTATTCAACTAGTGTAAAGTTTAGTATCCAAATTCTATCTACGAGGGGGAGTTGTACACGTACCTTTTAAACTTTGGCACATATTGAGGGGGAGCAAATTTATGGAAACCTCATCCTTCCCGGAAATGCTCTATCTACTTGATTTGATGTGGGAAGTGATGTTGATATCTTTTAGAAAATGGCAATCAAAGAAGTTAATTCTTTCTCTTGCCTCCGTGTGCAAAACATTTTCTAATACTTGATGCACATGTTGAGGGGGAGTTCTAGTTCTAAAAATATAAAAAACAATTTCAGGTACAAAATGCTTTGATAATATATCATAAGTATCTGAATTGATTTTCAAATGGTTTTCAATTGGTTCCATATGGCAGATGAACAATACCAAAAAGACCTTCCAACTTTACTTTATGTATGGTGATATAAGGATGATAAGGTTAGGTTTTTGTTCCCATGATCCGCCAGAACCAGAGGGATCTACCCAGGGACAATCCACTAGTTAGTGTAGAAGTCCTTAGGTATGATGATAAAAGGAGAAAAGTGAAATATGGGAAGAGTGCAGACTGAGTCTGAGCTAGTACTGAAATAAACCCAACAAGGTTCTAGCTATGAAGTCTCGGTAAGCACTGAAGGGGTTGAAGAATTAAAAAGAATTGAATGAGAAAAGGGTGAAAACAAATAGCCCTCCATTTATTCAACCTTAGGGCAGAAACTGGGTTCACTTCATATGCTACTGATGGTAGCATCGGTATTGAAGACAAGACGTCATGGACCCAGTGACGCACTGCACTTCAACTTTCCAAACCACTCAAGTTCCTCTTAAAAGGACTTGTTTCATTCTCACGGGGAACCGACATTATCTATCGACTTTCTCTTAGAGATGGTTGATATTGAAGAAGGAGACCCTCTCCATAGTCTCCGGTACAGGATCCAAATATGCACAAATTGAGTCTAGAGCCACGAGATCATCAATAAATCTCATTAGGACACTTTCAATGAAGACTCTCTGTTTCACTCAATGTGGAAAGAGAGATTATATCTTGAGTCCTACGCATTATCCTTGTGGTATTGCCAGAACATCTGAGTGATGTGAATACATATTCACAATGAAGATGGAAAGCCTTCTGGAGCCAACATCAAACAAGCTCCTGGTAGGTGGCATGTGAGATCTATTATATAGATCAACCATGTGACAACTGAACAGAAACAATGGGGCGATTCAATCTTTTGAATCAATCCTGGTTCAGGTTATGGATTGACGGATACCTTTGAAAAACCGGTCTTTGTGCTTAATAACTTTCTTCTTTAGCACATCGACCGTGTACTCATTTTTCAAACCAAAAGGTGTTTTTATGATTGATAATTGATCTTCAATAAAACCTTTGTTGTATTGCAAAAACAATTTCTATTGAGCAATACTCGATTGTTTTTCAAATCTCTTTTCATCAATCAGTGAACTTAAAATTCGCTGGTTCACTCACTCCGTGTTATCTTCTTTGAGATGTTCCGGTTTGAGAACATCTAGAGCAGCTGCGAAACCCTGTCAAGGAAATTCTTCGGAATTATACCTGATCACAGGCAGTACATGTACTGATCAACGGGGAACCGTGGGCCGTGTACCTCAATTCAACGAAAGTGATCAAAGACACTTTCGTGCGATTTATTGCTAACTGTTGAATGCAGGTACGCCCGACGTTTGCAGCTGATCAGAATGAAGCGGTCAATCCATAGCCGCATGCTCACTTAACACATTCAACTCAAAAGCAATCATGATTAGTGCATCAATGACTCTGATATTTTCACTCCATGCTTCTGCTACGCTGCTGCCAATATCATGATTCAACAAAAGCTTCCGCTACTCTGATGAGAAAATATCATGATCCAGAATGTGAGCATGTCGGTCCTAAAGTCACAACATCACATAATACCAATACCACAATGGATGTCTCAGAGATTTTTGATTGCTGATGATCTCAAAAGCTGGTTCAAATTTACTATCACGTGGATCAGTAAAAGACCTCCACTTGAAGTAACCAAACATGCAATGTGAAGAATCAATGACTACGAGCTTAGGAACAAAGGACTACATCAAGAATGCAAGAACAATTTCTAATGTAATATCTATTTGTATTCAATGTAATTTTGGTACATGATTGAGGTGACCTCCCTTAAGGGGAGATTGTTAGGAATTAGAAATTCCAGGTATTAAAGAGTCGGTCACCTCAAGTATATGTAATCGTTAGAAAGCTCGTAGTCGTAGTTATTCTAAGTTAAGTAGTATTTAGTTATGTAACACCGTGGAGGACGGACGGGTCTTTACCCACTGTATGCCTGATCCACAGCCCGATGTGTGGCGTTTTATGTAAGACTATAAATACTCTCTACCTTCCAATGTAGAGAGTTGGAGCTCATAATAATATCTTTCACTTTCTCTCACTAAGTTCCCTAAACCTCTAACTTTCTCTCTCTAGAATTCCATCTATACGCCACTTTGTGTTATGGGTTGATGTGTATGTGAAAACTAATACTCTACAGTTTAGGGTCTAATAGCATGAATTTTACAGAGGTGCCATCAATTTAACCAGTGAAGCATAATAGCAAGCATTTAACATATTATAAGTCCATAATTTCATGTAGAAAGCTAATAACAAGTCCTAAACACGTTGCAAACCTATCCATCATCCACCAAATCATATCCATAAGGCAACCATCATCAAATATCAATAAATCACAGAAATAAATTCTAACCATCCATCTCATACGATTCTCCATCCTATCTAACAAGATTACAAGTTAAGTAAACATCACCATAATCATCACATAGAATCATGAACTTCTAAGCTATCAAATTCATCAATAAGCATGTTATCACCTATCATTGAAAGTTCATGTACTCATTCTATATGAAATATAAACATGTTATGAAAGGCATTTCCAAATTCTCATATCCTAGGTACCATTTTTAAAGCTAACATGTCAACATAAAATCATGAATTCATAATTAGAGTTAAACATGAAAATGATTTATAAAACTTCACAATGATTCAACAAGCAATCATACATCACCCATATAAATCTAATAACATATAAGGATCATTACATATTCATAACCATAATCATTTAACAACATAATTTCATTCACATAAAATCATAAATCAACAAACTAATACTATTCGTAGAATATGAAACACACTACACAAAACCCTTATTCCAACACACCATACACGACCTAAATCCACACGAAACCGAACCAAACACACCCTTAAGTCACCCAAGCCGATCCAAACATCCCCCAATCTCAATTTTCACAAAACCAAACAGCCCCTAATCGGAACTTAAATCCCAAAATCCAAATGTGGGTTGAAAAGATTTATGCCGCCATGTTTTTATTTTCAATACATACCAATAAGACCCTAAACGAATTTCATGTGACATATATATTCGATTTAACATGAATGTTAGGCGAATTCCAAAAAGTCCAAGAATACATTCGAAGGAAACAATCAAAGGAATAATTAAACGAGGTCGAGAGACTTACCCTTGTAGCGTGATTACAATAAAGAAACATGGACAAAAAGATGGAGAAAGGGTCGAGATAAACACCACCGTAACAGCCACACAAACTTTCGAACCAAGGAAGAATCTTAGGTACGACCCTCCTAGCCACACACCCACGATCACGAGCTCGTCAAGGACCACGAATGAAACCCTTTTTCTCCTCCTTCAATCGACAGCCATGGATGAAAAGTTCAGCCATTCTTTTTTTTTTTCGCATATTAGATTTTAGGGTTTTGTGAAATTTGGTTTTTGAAAAATAAATGTCATATTCGTTTTTTTTAGATACCGAGTAAGGGATGTACAAAAAAAAATGGAAATGCCTCAAATCAAGGAAAATAGATGGAGACTTGCTATTATTGAGTCAATCACGAACTTGGTCTCAATTCACAACTAGATACATTTGTGCACCTCTAATTATTTCGGCTAGGGACAAATAAAAGAAACGTGTGACAAAATCTTGTGTAGAGTTTATTTTAGTGTAAGTTTTATTTTCGTATTACTTTTACTTGTTCGGGTGTTAACGATTTAAATATTTACGTTATCATCATGATGGAATATTTTAATTATTAGACGTCTTTTATAGATTTGGGATCAAATGGTATTTTGGGTATTTTTAACATGTTCAAAAATATGGGTTTTACAACTCTTCCTTTCTAAAAAGAAAATTTCGTCCTCGAAATTGAAGTCGCAGAAGTACACGGAGATGTACAAGTTTAAGTCAGACGTAGCAATCCATAGTGTCGCACAAATCATCACAATTATGGTTCAAAGAGTACAAAACTTATACGTAACAGATGTCAGTGAGAATCTCGCAAAGAGGTGCAGAATTTCAAACAAATACGAAAACTGATGAATAATGAATATGAGTCCTAGTCCATCCAATGCACCAACCTCAGGCATTTCCCAAGACGTCGTATGATTCCAATAAGTTCAAATTATATGATCTCGGTATTATCACGTTGATCAGGCGTCATAATACTTGCATCACATAACAAGTCCTTATTGTCATCATATTCTATCTCGGGTCATGACAAACCACATAACCAACATCACGTCAAAACAGATACACATATAGGTAGCAAGTAACATACCAAATCAAACCAAATTCACATAAAGGCAGCACAAAATACATTAAACCAACTTACCATTCCATAAAGGAAAGAAGGCCGCTGACTTGCTCGAGAAGGTTCCTCATGACTCATTACTGACGATCCAAAATAACCTTAGGTACACAAATAGTGCCAAATATCACAAATCTGATCTCGCTGGTACGAATCGCATAAACAAAATAGATGATAATCGAAATCTCTCATAGAGATATGAGATATGACACAAAGCTGAAATATTACCAAAAAGGCTAAACCTAAAACTTCATAATTCAAATCAAGTTCTGAACAAATCAAGGAAAAGTAATACCGATCAAAATCACATAACAAAATATCAAACCGCCTCAAAACGCGTGACAAACAAATCAGAGTAGCACAAGTCGCGCCCAATCATATGAAGCAGATGAATCTTCTCAGCATCTCAACGATGGAACTATTGACCACAATATGCCCGAATCTTGGTAGTAGTTTCTCCACACGTCTAAAGTACGCCAATCATAGTTCTTCTGCTCATAAGTCCTCCAAATGTCCACCAGTTGAATCCTGTCTCCGTCTTTGCGCCTTTGGTTGATCCGTCCCGCTCCCTCCAGCAGTATCCTGATGTCTCCAGCAGCATTACAATCGGGTGCGGCTTCTGCTTCACGAACCTCCCCAGTTCAGAAACTGCTGCAGCAACGCAGGGTCAACACCATCATATTCGACTCTACGAGTAGTCTCCATCTAAACGATCGACAAACGAATGCGCGAAGATAAAAAAAACAAAATCAAATGCGAAAAGAAGAAGATCAAATCAGCGAAGACAAAACAATATCGAAGTCAAATCTGAACGACAATCAAAAGAATCAGAAAAGATCAAAACAGAAGGAAGCCTAATGTCTACCCAAGTCCTCACAGGTCAATCCTAAGATCAACAAGACAAAACCTTAGCTCTGATACAATAATTGTAACACCCCAACCTGACAAGGGTCCGAATGTCACACTATGGAGTCATATCAGAACATACTAATAAAAATTTGCAAGCGGAAGTCTTAATAAATAAAATACCAAGTCATATAAACGAATGACTTAAAAGAAAAAAAAAATACATAATCCAACATCTCTAAAATATACGAAATATCAAAACAAATGTTCTTCCAAATGAGTCCAAAATAATAGGGGAACTAGGGTCGGTTCACTCAAAAGCTCCTACTCTCAGTCCATCAACCCCAACATTCCACTTGGTACCTGCCGCATGGAAAAGAAATGCGGCTGAGCTTAAAAAGCCCAGTGAACAGATATAACAAAACAAAAGCTAAACATAATCAAAATATAAAAATGAATCAGAGGAGACTGATAACAAAATCGTAACGAATGAGCACAATGAGTCTATGAGTTAATGAGGAACTTGCAGAACACAATATTAACAGATATCCAGAAGGAACAGAAATCAAAGCAAAGCAAGCAGTGAATCATTGAAAAAAAATAAACACATATAAATAACCCAAACATACAAGTGTCGAAACATAATCATATAGGATTTGATGAAAAATATCAAAAATCAAATCAAGCAACCAATAGTGTAAAAGCATATCAGTCAGCGGATCAACTAAACATGAATATGGCAAAACAAACAAATCAGATAATCAGATATACATAAGCTAAGCTGAAATCTATAAGCAGATGGGGGCAACTGAAAAGAATGTAAGCATGAAAATCACACAAGTCAGATAAGCAACAATTACATAACAAGCGAAAATACCAACTGAAGTATAAGCATGTTGGTCACATGTATCAGGTAGAAATACTGAACGAACATCATAATTAAATGAATTAACTGAACAAGAGTATAGCATGATAAACGGATAAATCAAATGATTACATACTAGCACGACAACCAGACGAATCTAATAGTCACATAATAGCATGATAAGCGGATAATCAGATATTAGCATGATAACAGATGAATTAGGTAACCACATAATAACATAGTAGACATGGAAATCATGTAATCATATAACATCATGGTAAGCAGATGGATCAAATAATCATATAACAGCATAGTCAACACATGAATCCAATAATCATATAATAGCATAGTCAACACATGAATCCAATAATCATATAATAGCTCGGTAAACGGATGAAGTGATAGTCTGAAGTATAAGCTTGGCAGTCAACCGAAATGGAGTGAAAGCATAGTAAATCAAATGAATCGAAGACTGAGTATAATAACCAAATGAATTGAAGCATGAGTCCGATAGTCAAACGAATCACATAAGAATACTGAGTGATTAAGTAGTCAACTGGATGACTGAATAGGCATAGTAAACGAATGAATCAGAATATCAGATAGTCACATAATAACCAAAATCAGAATGTTGCCATGAGCACCTAATACTAAAGGTGATACTCCAATAGCCAAATCTAACAAATCACATATCGTAACCCATATCTGCCAAATCATAAGTGCACAAGGAGGGGAGACCTCTTAAGTACCAAATGGAGTAGCTAGCTCCCAAATGTGAGGGGGTGTATTGCACACACGCACCACATCATCAAAACTAAACTGAGTACCTAGGATGCATCCATACGCTCCCTGCAAAACAAATCAAATATACATATGCCAGTACGAGACTGTACATATGTATTCATAATGGCCAAGTGCACACATATCATAATCACATCAAAAGGGAATGCCGGGGACTAATCACACCGCTCCAGATAGTGTCATGCCATTGGTGCATCAACGACATGGCCATGGTACCTCCATGGCTAGTTAGCATGGGCAACCAAATAACACAAATCATATCATATCAAACTTATCATATAATGGAATCATATCAATAAGGGATCACAACCGGATAACATATCAACCGAATAACTAATCGAATATCAAATCAGAGGATCATACCAAAACGAATCATATCAAATGGATTATATCAAATCAAAGCAAGGGGAATACGAATCGAATATCAAAATGGACAAGAGTCATGAGAGGAAAGAAGTGTCATTGCTAAAATGACGGAATATCTGTACCTTAGATGTGTGTGCGTAAGAGTAAGGCCCACAAGCAAGCTCAACGTTCCCGCTTCACTAAATCTACATTAGGACATATCATAAATCACATATGTGTTCCATTTATAAATCATGTTTAACTTATCTTCCATTTATACTTGGTTTCAAGTTCATAATTTCTGTCTTTTAGTATTTCAAATCCGGACAAGACTTTAGCGATTTTTATAAAATACTTACAGCTCAAATAAAATCAAGGAAATTCCCAGGGGTTCCCATATGAGTTAAGAGACTCTCCAAAAATTGGGGAATTTTATTTCCAGGTCAAATGGCCTATGGAAAATCATAAGTCCAGACCTGTCCAGAACTCACCCAGATTTACACACACCAAAAGTATAGCCCAAACAAACACACTCACCCTACTCCACACATCTAACCAAAAATTACAGGTGTCACAACATATATAAACATCATAACCACCAAAGTAAAAGTTCCAGAACCTCATGGATTTAATACTAAAAATCAAGTACTACATCACAAATTTAAACTCAGAAATTCAGATTCAAAGACTTTAACTCGAAAGAATGTAAAAATCATACTTCCAGGTATGAAAATGCTACAAGGATTTTATTTCCAGAAAGCTATTTCAATGTACTACAATTTAGCTTCAAGAATCACTCAAAAACATGCAAGTATCATGATCGCTTCCAAAACAGTCAAGAAATATTGACCAAAGGTTTTAGTCAACAAAAGTCAACTATTATGGACTCAATACAATTTCCCTTGGAATTTAGTGGATTCCCAGGTCGTTAAGTCCCACGGAGGTTGAATGGTGTTCGAAAACGTTCAGATATAGAATGATCACTAAGGATAATGATCTGTAAGGATTTTGGTTTATAATTACACTACTGATTGATTGGAATTGTATTTTGGATACATAACTATAAAGCACAACAATCAGATTTAAACAAACGTATAAGCGTATGTTTACTAAATTTTACATAAACGTATAAAATAAAATGTAAATTTAAAACAATAAAATACCTACGGATATGAAAATGATATTTTTACAATCCTAATAATAAAAGAAAATTATTGGAAAATTAAAATTATTATTATAACTATTTATTTAATTATTATTGATTAAAAACTATTTTTAACTATTTAATAATACTCTAAAATATAAGAAAATATTAAATAAAGCTAGAAAAGTAAAATTATGACTTAGAAAAATCTAAAATATTATAAAACTTATTTTAAAACTAAAAATATTTTTTTTTACACTTTTTATCTATTTATTATTAATTAATTACTATTTATTAATTATTTAAAATACACTTAAATACAAGAAAATATAAAATTAACCTAGAAAATTGAAATTTTAACTTAGAAAAATCTAAAATATTAGAAAACTAATTTTAAAATTTAAAAGATATTTTTTATGTTTTTTATTTATTTATTATTAATTATTTAATACTTTTTAACTATTTTAAATTCTAATAAATACTAAACAAACTAAGAAAATTCTGAAATTTTTTCTATAATTATCCTATGGTGACAGAAAGCTAAGAAAATTATAAAAACAGAAAGTGCTTAATAATAAGCTGAAAAAGAAAATTAAAAAGCTAATTTATATTAAATAAACGCTATCACTATTTTTAAAATTGATGTTTTTGTGTTTTTTTTTCTTTTACAAAACTATTTAACTACTGAAAATAAGCAACTTTAATAAAGACAAAAATTTTAAAACTTGAAAAATAAGCAGTTTGAAAGCTTAAGAGCTTAACAGTTTAAGCTTTTGAACTTAAATTGATTTTTAAGCTCAAATAAGTGGCCAAATAAGCTAAACAAAAAGAAACAAAAGTGAAATAATATGAAAATAAGCTAAAGGAACTAGTAATGAGTAATAAATTACAAAGAGTAGCACTGATAAGCTTAGAATAAGCTAATAAGCACTTTCACTAAATCTACCAACCAAACAGGCCTGCAGTCATTTCCACAAGCAATTTAAGCTTATGAAATAAGCTGAAAAGCTCAAAATAAGGACTAAGGTAGCAAGATGGGTTGATGAGCTTTCTAAAAAATCCAAGCTCACACACTGGGGTCCACTAATAAGCTTATGACAAGCTTTTGAAAAAGGCTTGTAAACACTGAGTGTTCAGTGTATACAAGAAATGGGACAACTTAAAAGCTAGTAGCAGCCCTACCAAATAAGCTAGAAATGGAAAAATAAGCACTGGAACTTTGAGATGGGTGGCTAAGCTTCACAAAAAGCTAAAGAACACAAGCTAGACCTCTCTAATGAACAAGAAACAAGCTTATGAATTAAGCCAACTCAACTGTGCACAGGGGAGGTTTTTAGAAAAGTGCTTAAAAGAAACCAAGAAATAAGCAGTTTATCTAGCAAACTAAAAATTATAAAAATTATTATAACAAAGATGAGCAGCTAAATTCTAATATTCCAAAAGCATAAAACATGAAACTCTATATTAAATTCTATAGAAAATTATCTATTTTATTCAAAAACTGATTAAGTGAAAATTTGACTTTTTAAGTTGAACACTAAAGTTGACTTTGATGAACTTTGAATCAAATCTACTTACTGATTATGTTATATTAAGCTAAGTTAAGATGAAATTAAGCTAGATGACCAAGTTCTAAGCAACTGTGATGAATTTTACACTATAAATCCTAACAGTTAACTAGTAAAGTGAGATTGAAGGTAATTTTGACTATTTATCAAACAAAGACTGGTTTTTATTGTTGCACTGAATTATTAAATGCTAGTGTGACATAAAACAACAACAAGCAACAACACAAACAACCTCTAACACAGTTAACAAAGCAAATCCAAACAACCCTTTAAAAGACTGTTTTTGTGATTTTCAAAGGATTTTATAACTTAAGACCATGCAACTGATTCATACAAACATTTAATGATATAAAAAGCTGATTTAAGCACATAAACACCAATAATAACAACAAAGACCTATGATTTACTATTATGCAATATTAAAAGTGAAAAAATGAAAAATAAGCAGATAAGAAAACTAATGGACAAGCAGTCTATTTTAAGCAATAATTTAACTTAACAACACTAAATAAGCATAAAAATACAAAGATAAGCAAAGATAAGCACTTCTACAGTAAATTGCCAAAATTAAGAAATAAGCTTACAAATTGCTTCCAAGCTTACAACTGAGAACCAAGGCACAAAACCACTCCTAATAGCTTTCCACAAAGCTTCTAACCCAAGGGTAGTCCAAAGATTACCCTGCTTCAGCTTCTTTCACCATCTTCACTGATTTTTGATTTTCAAACTATTTTTTAGTATTTTTTTGTATTTTTGAGTTTTAACTATAAACTGGATTTTAAAGTTACTAAAAGCTTTAAAAAGCTTTATAAGGAGCTTATATGGGCTTATGAGTCCATAACAACAACTAATAACAACATTAAGCTAATATGAGATTTTAATCTTGAAATTTGCATAAACTGAAATTGAAACTGAAACTTGAAATTGATGATTGATAAAGGTTTGAAAATACACTGAGATAGATAAATACAGTACTTGAAAGCTAGAAATTACACTGGAATATGAAAATTAAGCTATTCGACATTCATTAACTAAAATTACACTAGATCTCTCTTCACATTGCTTCTTTTCTTCTTTATAAAGATCTTTTTGAGCTTTGTCGACATCTCTGAGACTTTCCCACTTCATTCCAACCATTGGATCCTTCAAATTCATCATAACTGTCCATTTGGCATTTTGGCGCCTAAATTTCTTTGAGCAGGTTTTAACAATTAATGAACTTTGGGTGTTTGTGGAGGTGTAGGGGAGTGGGTAGACAGCTGGAAAGGTGGTGGTGAGGTGGTAGGAGCAAGTGGTGGAAACCATGGTGGTTTTGAGTAGGTGTCTGGTTTTGGCGCGTTTGTGAGAGAGATGCACAGTAACTGTGGTTTGACTGGGAGTTTGACCCCGTTTTTATTAATAAGTTGGGGGTTCAAAATGGGGGGTTCACAGGTTTATTTGGCAGGGGTTCTTTTGGGCTGGGTTAATAATACAAAAGGGTCCATTTGGTTTGTAGTTTATCACAAGGACCATTTTTGTAATTTCTGATTTTTGAGGGACTGAAATTGTAACTTTCACAAACTTATCAAAAGGACCAATTATGCCATATATGAATAGTACAAGGTTACTTTTGATTATCTTCACTTTTTAAATTCACCAGGGACTATTTTTGACAATTTTTAAACTTTAGGGACTGAAGTTGTCATTTTGTAATTTTTAAACTTTGAAGGGTTTGTTTTGACAACTTTTGAATCCAATGGACCTTAAATGATATTTTTCTTTATTTTGATTTACCAGGGACTAATTTTGACAACTTTTGAAACTTGGGGGACTAAAACTGCCAATTATGCAAACTTGATACGTTTTTCACCTGCTTTTGGTATTTTTGCATTTGAAACACATAAAACACTTATTTGTGATATTTTTATCATTTTGATGCTTTGACGGGTGTTTTTGGATGTTTTTGGCAGTCTAAAAGGTACAAAAATGATGAGTATTTGCATACTCATCAATCCCCCACACTAAGATATTGCTAGTCCCTAGCAATCTTTTGAGAAAACTTAATGGATTTCATCTCTTTACCAAAAGCCATTACTTCTGGAGTTGCCAATTGTTTCAGTTCAAGTAAGAACCTTGGTACAATGATAACCAAATGATTTTTAGCAAATCACCAGCTTTCAACGGTTTTGATTTGTCTTTACCAGAAGCCGTTTGCTTCTGGACTAGCCAACTCTTAGATAAAATATCTTTGGTGAGTCGATTACCAATTATGGTTTTCCAACTGCCTTTACCACAAGCCATAAACTTGCGGGCTAGCCAACTCTTTACTAATTAAAGATATGGTGAGCTGAACACCATACAATTTTGGGCAAATTGCAAGCCGTCAAAGGATTTGATATATCTTTACCAAGAGCCGTTTGCTCCTGGATTAGCCAATCCTTTTGTTTATTAGACATGGTGGACTGATAACCGTAAGCTGAGTAAGTGCAAAACACTTACTCCAAAAAAAAATTTTTGGCCAAAAATGGGGGAATTGGGTGGTATAATTACATGATAAAATTCGTGAGAATTCCCCCCCACACTAGAAATGAATATTGCCCTCAATATTCAAAGTACCGGTTGTTATGCCGAAACATAGAACGTAAAAAGGAAATATTACGGCCATTTATTTTATTTTTGATATATACACATTTTTTTTTTTTTTTTTTTTTTTTTTTACTGATGAAA
The DNA here is from genome assembly GCA_019973895.1 of Chrysanthemum seticuspe. Lineage (NCBI taxonomy): Eukaryota > Viridiplantae > Streptophyta > Magnoliopsida > Asterales > Asteraceae > Chrysanthemum > Chrysanthemum seticuspe. Next base: position 177,473,102 of record BPTQ01000009.1, on the reverse strand, counting down.
ACTTATATACAACAGCGGGGGGCAACTCCCCCACACTAGGGTGGTAGAAAGTAGAAAGAAATCAGAAATATGAGTGAAAACCCATATGGTGTGCTACTGTTTTTGATTACCGAGTCGCTAGCTTGACTCGATCCCCGCATTCATTGGTTCATGGGGAAAGTTTGTAGATCCGGGACAACCACAGGTGGAATGTCCTCTCCAAAATAATGTTTCAATCGATGACCATTCACTTTAAAATTTAGACCATCGGGTTGAGATAACTCAATAGTTCCATAAGGAAACACTTTAGTGATGGTGAATGGTCCAGACCAGCGGGATTTTTGTTTTCCTGAGAAAATCTTCAATCTTGAATTGAAAAGAAGGACTCGATCACCAACGTTGAAAACGCGGTTCTTGATTTTGGAGTCATGAATCTTCTTTGTCTTTTGTTTGTAGATTAAAGAGTTCTCGTATGCTTGATCACGGAGTTCATTTAATTCATTCATTTGAACTTTTCTGTGATCACCAGCTGTCTGAATATCGAAGTTGGCATGTTTCAAGGCCCAGTATGCTTTGTGCTCAAGCTCAATCGGCAGATGACACGCCTTTCCGTACACTAGCTTGTATGGAGTACACCCGATTGGTGTTTTATAAGCTGTACGGAAGGCCCAGAGTGCGTCATCTAGTTTATCCGACCAATAGGCACGGTTTTCGCCTACTGTCCTTTCCAGAATTCTTTTTATACCTCGGTTAGAAACTTCCACTTGCCCACTTGTTTGGGGGTGGTATGCAGTAGAGAAACGGTGGGTTACACCATATTTTTGAATGACTCTATCAAACTGGTCATTGTAGAAATGCGTACCACGATCACTGATTATAGCTCGCGGAGTTCCAAACCTAGCAAAAAGAGATTTTAAAAATTTCACAACAACTCGGGCATCATTAGTGGGTAAAGCTTTCGCTTCAACCCATTTTGACAAATAGTCAACAACCACAAGTATGTATTTGTTTCCTCGAGATGATGGAAATGGCCCCATAAAGTCAATGCCCCAGATGTCAAAAATCTCACACACTTGAATGGCGTTTTGCGGCATTTCATTTCTTTGTGAGATATTTCCGTGACGTTGACAAGCGTCACAGGTTTTGACAAAATCGTGGGCATCCTTGTAAATCGTAGGCCAATAAAACCCAGAATCAAACACCTTTTTGGCGGTGTATTTTGGACTATGATGGCCCCCGGTGGGTCCAGCATGGCAAGCTTTGAGAATGTCCATAGCTTCCTGTCCATAAACACACCGTCGGATGACTTGATCCGCACAGATTTTGAATAAGTAGGGGTCGTCCCAGAAGTAATGTTTAACATCTTTGAAGAATTTTTTCTTCTGTTGGGTCGACATTCCTTTCACTATGAAGTTACCCGCATGGTAATTTGCAAAGTCAGCAAACCATGGGATAGTAGAGTTTCCACGAAAAGAAACCGCATTGAGTGTCTCAAGAGGAAATGTTTCATTTATTTCCTTTTTCTCGAAAAAATCTTGGTGTGGGTTTTCTAATCGGGACAGATGATCAGCAGCTAGGTTCTCAGCTCCTTTTTTTATCACGTATAATGATATCAAATTCTTGCAGGAGGAGAACCCAACGGAGCAATCTCGGCTTTTCATCTTGTTTTGCAAAGAGATATTTGAGAGCCGAGTGATCCGTATACACCACGCATTTGGTCAAGATTAGGTATGGCCGAAACTTTTCAAACGCATACACCACGGCTAGTAGCTCTTTTTCTGTAGTGGTGTAATGGGTTTGAGCTTCAGTCATAGTCTTACTCGCGTTGTGGATAGGCTGAAAATGCTTGGTTCTTCGTTGCCCTAATACTGCACCGATAGCAAAATCACTTGCATCACACATGAGCTCAAAGGGTAAATCCTATGCTTCAGTAAGCTTTTTCTTTAATGTTTCAAAAGCTTCGATGCACTCAGGTGAGAAGATAAAAGGAGCATCCTTCTCAAGAAGATGGGTCATAGGCCGAGCGATCTTAGAAAAGTCTTGTATGAATCTGCGATAAAAACCGGCATGACCTAAAAAACTCCTAATACCTTTGACGGTAGTAGGATGAGGCAATTTGGCAATGACATCCACTTTCGCTTTGTCAACCTCAATCCCGTTTTTTGAAATCTTATGGCCTAGGACAATTCCTTCCTTGACCATAAAATGGCTCTTCTCCCAATTTAGACAAAGATTGGTGTCTTCACACCGTTTTAGCATTTTTTCTAAATGGGAGAGACATGTTTGAAATGAGTCCCCAATGACCGAGAAGTCATCCATAAACACCTCCATTGTTTCCCCGATCATGTCGTGGAAAATTGCCATCATACATCGTTGGAACGTGCCAGGAGCATTACATAGGCCAAAAGGCATACGTCTGTAGGCAAAAGTTCCGTATGGGCAGGTGAATGTGGTCTTTTCTTGATCCTGTGGATCAATGGGGATCTGAAAATAACCCGAGAAACCATCTAAGAAACAATAGTATTCGTTCCCTGCTAATCTCTCAAGCATTTGGTCCATGAAGGGTAGAGGAAAATGGTCTTTTCGGGTGGCGTCATTCAACTTACGATAGTCAATGCAAACACGCCATCCCGTTACCAGCCGAGTTGGAATTAACTCGTTATTTTCATTTGTGACAACAATTATGCCACCCTTTTTAGGAACACAATGAATTGGGCTAACCCAAGGACTATCAGAGATCGGGTAAATTAAACCTGCATCAAGAAGTTTGAGAACCTCCTGTTTGATAACCTCATGAATCTTAGGATTCACCCTTCTCTGATGTTGGACTGCTGGCTTGAAGTCATCCTCCATCAAGATTTTGTGAGTACAAAACTCAGGGTTGATACCCTTAATGGCGGAGAGTTTCCAAGCAATTGCTTGCTTGTGTGACTTCAAGACCTTTATCAGAGCAGTCTTTTCATCTTTACTCAAATCTCGAGCAATAATGACGGGTAATTTATCATCACCCTCAAGAAATGCATACTCGAGATGAGGTGGTAAGTCCTTAAGTTCGACTTTAGGAAATTCTTCAGTTTTCTCAACTGACTTGACTTCCTTGTTATGAAGTTCTTGAGGAGGGAGTGGAGGAGAAGTGTCCTGATTTAACAACTTCTCAAGAAGAAGAATATCTCCCTCCAGATTAATCTCATTGTTATTAATCTCATATGGAATTGAATCACTAGTGTGGGGGATTGATGATGGATCATCATTAAGAAACTTCTCAATGAGAAGTATGTCCCCCTCGATGTCGATGGGAGCGTGATCAATTTCCCATGGAACAGAATCACTAGCCAAGTATGCTTCAATCTCTTCCAAGATAAAGTCGCTTCCCTCAAACGGAGTGAGAGAAGGAGTAGAATTGGCAATGATGGGTTGAGATGAATGAGTGAGATTATCACTCGAAGAATTATGAACATAACCGAGAACTTCTTGAGAGTACTCTTCAGAAGCAACATCAATGATATCTATTCGGTTAACCAACTCAGAATCATAGTTTGCGGAGTACCTCGAAGTTTGATCAAGGTTAAAGGTGACAGCTTCATTACCTACACGTAATGTGATTTCTTGCTCAAATACATCAATGAGAGCACGGCCCGTTCTCAGGAATCCTCGTCCAACAATGAGAGGAACCCGATGATCGGCATCGAAGTCAACAACCACAAAGTCAGCTGGAAAATGGAACTTTCCTACTTTCACGAATACATCCTCGGCAATGCCAAGTGGATGGGATATTGTACGATCTGCAAGCTCGAGAGTCATGCAGGTAGGAGTAAGGTCCGGAAGAGAAAGTTTCTTCCATACTGAATAAGGCATCAGATTGATGCTTGCACCAAGATCGGCTAAGGCAAAGCATTCAACCATCCCTGGAAATACACAAGGTAAGAGAAATTTTCTAGGATCTCCAAGCTTCTCGGGAAGCTTCTTTAACAGAACTGCTGAGCAGTTCTCGTTCAGAGGAGTTTTAGCCATTTCAAACAGTTTTTCCTTGTTGCTTAACATGTGTTTGAGAGTTGATGCAAACTTGGGCATCAGCATGATAGCATCCGCAAAGCTTATGTCAAAATGTAGTTTTTGAAAAATTTGAAAAAATTTGTCCATTTGATGACTGGCTTTTTCGCGGAGCTTTTGCTCATTCAAACGTGATGGGTAAGGAATAGAAGATTTGGATTTGGGGTTTTCAACGGGAGCTACTGGAGGTTCAAAAACAACTCCTGGATTGGATTTGGGTTTTGGGACAACTTGAGGATGGACATCGTTGGTACCTCCGTTATTAGTAGGAAGTTCCTTGTCCTTTGTCGCCTCAGGTTCACTTTCCACTACCTTCGGGAGAGAAGAAGAAGAGGTAGTAGGAATAGCGGGTCCATCATATGAAGCACCACTTCTGGTTGTGATCGCTTTGCGTCGCCCCTCGGGTTAGCGATCGTGTTGCTTGGAAGTTTTCCTGAGCCCGAGGGTTGATCATTTAAAGACTTCTTTAGATCAACGATCTGACTGACCAACAACCTGTTCATTTCATCTTGGGATTTCATGAATTGATTCAATAACTCATCAGATGATGGTCCAGTTGGAACAATGGCTTGAGTTTGATTAGGAAAATTCTGGCCTCTATTGTTCGGATTAGGGCCTTGATTTTGAAATTTTCCTTGGTTAGGATTCATATTCCCATGAAATTGATTCCCTCGATTGAAATTGTTTTGATTAAAGTTTCCTTGATGTTGGAAACCTTGATTTGGTCCGGGATAGAAATTACCTTGGTTTTGATAACCTTGGTTCATTCTAGGTTGGTTCTGATTCCGGTTTGGTATGTTAGGATTCTGGTTAAAACCGGGTGGTCCCTGATAAGTATTAGCACGGTAGTTTGGCTCATTTTGAGGACGGTATTGATTACCTCCCTGATGTGAAGTACCGGCTATAGCATTGGCTTCAAACGGACTACCATCTGTGGCAGTACAGTTGTAGTATGCATGAGGGCCACCACAAGTAACACATACCTCGACTTTCTTTACTTCACCATGTGATGGTGTCTGTGTGAAAGTGACTTTCTTTTGGTTTGCAAGAACCAAAGCCCGAATAGCCTCCGTGAGTTTATCAATCTTAGCATCGGTGCTAGATGTACTCACGTGAGATGAAGTAGAAGGTCCTGCATTAGACTGAGACTGATATGTCTTTGTTCGGAAAGGGCGGACCTGGGACTTGTTTTCTATGATTTGCAAGGCTTCTTTTGTGGTCTTGCTCAGGAAATTACCTCCCGCGGAGGCATTTAAAGAGTCTTGGTTAGTTTGGTTCAGACCATTGTAGAAAGTATCCATTTGCATTAACTCGGTAAAACCATGATGCAGACACTTTCGGAGCAACTCTTTGTAACGATCCCATGCCTCACCGAATGATTCATCAAATCTTTGAGTGAATTTCATTATTTCATTCTTAAGACTTGTAGTTCGGGATGGAGGATAGAATTCGTTAACAAATTTAGTGACTAAATCCTCCCATGTCTCAATGGAACGAGGGGGTTGTTTCTCAAGCCAATTCCGGGCTTGTCCCTCTAGAGAGAATGGGAACAGAAGAAGCTTAATTGCTTCATGTGGGACATTTTTGTATTTGATGGTCGATGCAATCTTATTGAACCATCAAATATGTGCATGAGGGTCGTCCCGCTCAAAACCATAAAATTGGCTTTGGGTTACAAGATTAAGCAACCCGGTTTTGAGCTCGAAGGTATCAGCCACGATGGCTGGGACAACAATGGCATCTCCGTAACCCTCGATGGGTGCTTGGAGAAGCTCGTTCATCGGTTTATCTTCTGCCATTATGACAGGGGGTGGTGGTGCTAGACGTTCCTCAGTCACGGCTGAAGGAGCATAACGTCCTTTACGTTTACGTGGAATACTTGCAAGCTCTGAAAGTGGACTTGTAGAGCTGGAAGAACGAGTGCGCATGCACTAAGTATAAAAATCAGTTTTCAAAAACAAATGCGAGGCAAAACGACAAGTGAACTTAAACCAATAATCACAAATGAAATGGCTTCTTTAAAAAAGGTACACCAAATCACAAGGACACAAAGGCAAGTTTTGATCTTTAAGATTGGGAACTTATTAATGTTCACACCCCCAGTTGGTAGGTGTTCTGCCTTGGTTTGCGGTGGTTGATTTTTATGTATTTATTAAGTACCACTAAAAAGACGTAGGTATGGATTTGTGCTAAGGGTTTAAAAACTTTTGGACAATATTTTTGGTATCGTTTCGTTTAACCAAATCGTACCTCTTTAAGAATCACCTTAAAGAAAATACAAGATAGAAAACGTTACGATTGTTTTGTTGTTTTATATTTTTTTGGTGTTGTTAACACTTCAGGAAAAGTGTTAATGAACTTTTTGATTTTGATAACTTTACAAAAAACTGTTTACAAAAGGTGGTATATGTGCAAGTATGGGTCTGAAAATGTTTAAAACACGCTAAAGCCTCCCCGGCAGCGGCACCAAAATTTTGATCGCTTCCAAAACAGTCAAGAAATATTGACCAAAGGTTTTAGTCAACAAAAGTAAACTATTATGGACTCAATACAATTTCCCTTGGAATTTAGTGGATTCCCAGGTCGTTAAGTCCCACGGAGGTTGAATGGTGTTCGAAAACGTTCAGATATAGAATGATCACTAAGGATAATGATCTGTAAGGATTTTGGTTTATAATTACACTACTGATTGATTGGAATTGTATTTTGGATACAGAACTATAAAGCACAACAATCAGATTTAAACAAACGTAAATGCGTACGTTTACTAAATTTTACATAAACGTATAAAATAAAACGTAAATTTAAAAGAATAAAATACCTACGGATATGAAAATGATATTTTTACAATCCTAATAATAAAAGAAAATTATTGGAAAATTAAAATTATTATTATAACTATTTATTTAATTATTATTGATTAAAAACTATTTTTAACTATTTAATAATACTCTAAAATATAAGAAAATATTAAATAAATCTAGAAAAGTAAAATTATGACTTAGAAAAATCTAAAATATTATAAAACTTATTTTAAAACTGAAAATATATTTTTTACATTTTTTATCTATTTATTATTAATTAATCACTATTTATTAATTATTTAAAATACACTTAAATACAAGAAAATATAAAATTAACCTAGAAAATTGAAATTTTAACTTAGAAAAATCTAAAATATTAGAAAACTAATTTTAAAATTTAAAAGATATTTTTTATGTTATTTATTTATTTATTATTAATTATTTAATACTTTTTAACTATTTTAAATTCTAATAAATACTAAACAAACTAAGAAAATTCTGAAATTTTTCTATAATTATCCTATGGTGACAGAAAGCTAGGAAAATTATAAAAACAGAAAGTGCTTAATAATAAGCTGAAAAAGAAAATTAAAAAGCTAATTTATATTAAATAAACGCTATCACTATTTTTAAAATTGATGTTTTTGTGTTTTTTTTTTCTTTTACAAAACTATTTAACTACTGAAAATAAGCAACTTTAATAAAGACAAAAATTTTAAAACTTGAAAAATAAGCAGTTTGAAAGCTTAAGAGCTTAACAGTTTAAGCTTTTGAACTTAAATTGATTTTTAAGCTCAAATAAGTGGCCAAATAAGCTAAACAAAAAGAAACAAAAATGAAATAATATGAAAATAAGCTAAAGGAACTAGTAATGAGTAATAAATTACAAAGAGTAGCACTGATAAGCTTAGAATAAGCTAATAAGCACTTTCACTAAATCTACCAACCAAACAGGCCTGCAGTCATTTCCACAAGCAATTTAAGCTTATGAAATAAGCTGAAAAGCTCAAAATAAGGACTAAGGTAGCAAGATGGGTTGATGAGCTTTCTAAAAAATCCAAGCTCACACACTGGGGTCCACTAATAAGCTTATGACAAGCTTTTGAAAAAGGCTTGTAAACACTGAGTGTTCAGTGTATACAAGAAATGGGACAACTTAAAAGCTAGTAGCAGCCCTACCAAATAAGCTAGAAATGGAAAAATAAGCACTGGAACTTTGAGATGGGTGGCTAAGCTTCACAAAAAGCTAAAGAACACAAGCTAGACCTCTCTAATGAACAAGAAACAAGCTTATGAAGTAAGCCAGCTCAACTGTGCACAGGGGAGGTTTTTAGAAAAGTGCATAAAAGAAACCAAGAAATAAGCAGTTTATCTAGCAAACTAAAAATTATAAAAATTATTATAACAAAGATGAGCAGCTAAATTCTAATATTCCAAAAGCATAAAACATGAAACTCTATATTAAATCCTATAGAAAATTATCTATTTTATTCAAAAACTGATTAAGTGAAAATTTGACTTTTTAAGTTAAACACTAAAGTTGACTTTGATGAACTTTGAATCAAATCTACTTACTGATTATGTTATATTAAGCTAAGTTAAGATGAAATTAAGCTAGATGACCAAGTTCTAAGCAACTGTGATGAATTTTACACTATAAATCCTAACAGTTAACTAGTAAAGTGAGATTGAAGGTAATTTTGACTATTTATCAAACAAAGACTGGTTTTTATTGTTGCACTGAATTATTAGATGCTAGTGTGACATAAAACAACAACAAGCAACAACACAAACAACCTCTAACACAGTTAACAAAGCAAATCCAAACAACCCTTTAAAAGACTGTTTTTGTGATTTTCAAAGGATTTTATAATTTAAGACCATGCAACTGATTCATACAAACATTTAATGATATAAAAAGCTGATTTAAGCACATAAACACCAATAATAACAACAAAGACCTATGATTTACTATTATGCAATATTAAAAGTGAAAAAATGAAAAATAAGCAGATAAGAAAACTAATGGACAAGCAGTCTATTTTAAGCAATAATTTAACTTAACAACACTAAATAAGCATAAAAATACAAAGATAAGCAAAGATAAGCACTTCTACAGTAAATTGCCAAAATTAAGAAATAAGCTTACAAATTGCTTCCAAGCTTACAACTGAGAACCAAGGCACAAAACCACTCCTAATAGCTTTCCACAAAGCTTCTAACCCAAGGGTAGTCCAAAGATTACCCTGCTTCAGCTTCTTTCACCATCTTCACTGATTTTTGATTTTCTAACTATTTTTTAGTATTTTTTTGTATTTTTGAGTTTTAACTATAAACTGGATTTTAAAGTTACTAAAAGCTTTAAAAAGCTTTATAAGGAGCTTATATGGGCTTATGAGTCCATAACAACAACTAATAACAACATTAAGCTAATATGAGATTTTAAGCTTGAAATTTGCATAAACTGAAATTGAAACTGAAACTTGAAATTGATGATTGATAAAGGTTTGAAAATACACTGAGATAGATAAATACAGTACTTGAAAGCTAGAAATTACACTGGAATATGAAAATTAAGCTATTCGACATTCATTAACTAAAATTACACTAGATCTCTCTTCACATTGCTTCTTTTCTTCTTTATAAAGATCTTTTTGAGCTTTGTCGACATCTCTGAGACTTTCCCACTTCATTCCAACCATTGGATCCTTCAAATTCATCATAACTGTCCATTTGGCATTTTGGGGCCAAAATTTCTTTGAGTAGGTTTTAACAATTAATGAACTTTAGGTGTTTGTGGAGGTGTAGGGGAGTGGGTAGACAGCTGGAAAGGTGGTGGTGAGGTGGTAGGAGCAAGTGGTGGAAACCATGGTGGTTTTGAGTAGGTGTCTGGTTTTGGCGCGTTTGTGAGAGAGATGCACAGTAACTGTGGTTTGACTGGGAGTTTGACCCCGTTTTTATTAATAAGCTGGGGGTTCAAAATGGGGGGTTCACAGGTTTATTTGGCAGGGGTTCTTTTGGGCTGGGTTAATAATACAAAAGGGTCCATTTGGTTTGTAGTTTATCACAAGGACCATTTTTGTAATTTCTGATTTTTGAGGGACTGAAATTGTAACTTTCACAAACTTATCAAAAGGACCAATTATGCCATATATGAATAGTACAAGGTTACTTTTGATTATATTCACTTTTTAAATTCACCAGGGACTATTTTTGACAATTTTTAAACTTTAGGGACTAAAGTTGTCATTTTGTAATTTTTAAACTTTGAAGGGTTTGTTTTGACAACTTTTGAATCCTATGGACCTTAAATGATATTTTGCTTTATTTTGATTTACCAGGGACTAATTTTGACAACTTTTGAAACTTAGGGGACTAAAACTGCCAATTATGCAAACTTGATACGTTTTTCACTTGCTTTTGGTATTTTTGCATTTGAAACACATAAAACACTTATTTGTGATATTTTTATCATTTTGATGCTTTGACGGGTGTTTTTGGATGTTTTTGGCAGTCTAAAAGGTACAAAAATGATGAGTATTTGCATACTCATCATATCATCAGTTAACACCTAGATGAATCCAACCTAAATTCTGGACAGCTTAACAAGCAATCATAACCAAGCAACAAACAAGTCACCAATCATCTCTTAAGCATGCCAAACATCACAAAACTCATCATACATCATGTTTAGGGTTTAATAGCATGAAGTTTACAGAGGTTCCATCAATTTAACCAATGAAGCATAATAGCAAGCATTTAACATATTATAAGTCCATAATTTCATGTAAAAAGCTAATAACAAGTCCTAAACATGTTGCAAACCTATCCATCATACACCAAATCATATCAACAAGGCAACCATCATCAAATATCAATAAATCACAGAAATAAAAGTCTAACCATCCATCTCATACGATTATCCATCCTATCTCACAAGATTACAAGTCAAGTAAACATCACCATAATCATCACATATAATCATGAACTTCTAAGCTATCAATTCATCAATAAGCATGTTATCACCTATCATTGAAAGTTCATGTACTCATTCTATATGACATATAAACATGTTATGAAAGCCGTTTCCAAATTCTCATATCCTAGGTACCATTTTCAAAGCTAACATGTCCACATAAAATCATGAATTCATAATTAGAGTTTAACATGAAAATGATTTATAAAACTTTACAATGATTATATAAGCAAGTATACATCACCCATATAAATCTAATAACATATAAGGATCATTACATATTCATAACCATAATCATTTAACAACATAATTTCATTCACATAAAATCATAAATTAATAAAACTAATACTATTCGTAGAATATGACACACACTACACGAAACCCTTATTCCAACACACCATACACGACCCGAATCCACACGCAACCGAACCAAACACACCCTTAACTCACCCAAGCCGATCCAAACATCCCCCAATCTCAATTTTCACAAAACCAAACAGCCCCTAATCGGAACTTAAATCCCAAAATCCAAATGTGGGTTGAAAAGATTTATGCCGACATGTTTTTATTTTCAATACATACCAATAAGACCCTAAACGAATTTCATGTGACATATATATTCGATTTAACATGAATGTTAGGCGAATTCCAAAAAGACCAAGAATACATTCGAAGGAAACAATCAAAGGAATAATTAAACGAGGTCGAGAGACTTACCCTTGTAGCGTGATTACAATAAAGAAACATGGACAAAAATATGGAGAAAGGGTCGAGATAAACACCACCGTAACAGCCACACAAACTTTCAAACCAAGGAAGAATCTTAGGTACGACCCTCCTAGCCACACACCCACGATCACGAGCTTGTCAAGGACCACGAATGAAACCCTTTTTCTCCTCCTTCAATCGACAGCCATGGATGAAACGTCCAGCCATTCTTTTTTTTTCGCACATTAGATTTTAGGGTTTTGTGAAATTTGGTTTTTGAAAAATAAATGTGATATTCGTTTTTTTTAGATACCGAGTAAGGGATGTACCAAAAAAATGGAAATGCCTCAAATCAAGGAAAATAGATGGAGACTTGCTATTATTGAGTCAATCACGAACTTGGTCTCAATCCGCAACTAGATACATTTGTGTACCTCTAATTATTTCGGCTAGGGACAAATAAAAGAAACGTGTGACAAAATCTTGTGTAGAGTTTATTTTAGTGTAAGTTTTATTTTCGTATTACTTTTACTTGTTCGGGTGTTAACGATTTAAATATTTACGTTATCATCATGATGCAATATTTTAATTATTAAACGTCTTTTATAGATTTGGGATCAAATGGTATTTTGGGTATTTTTAACATGTTCAAAAATATGGGTTTTACATAACACATAGGTCTCTATTCAAGCACATAATAGACACATTAAAAACTCAACACCTCAGATAGAATCAAAAGGTAGTAGTTGCCCATTAGATGACATAAATTTTGAAACAACTCCCCCTCAAGCAATGACCCGATTTTAAAGAGTAGCAGTTATTGATTGAGTATGAAAAAAAAATTATGCAGGCTTGAGTCCAATTGATTTTACCTTTCAACCACCATGTGAAAAACAAATATTTCTCTAAAGAATCATAGACGAAAAATATTTGTATAGGAACAACCATCTTTTTGGCGACGAGCTTTCCTTGTATAGAAAACCTTTTAGACTCGGGTTGCATATCTGAAATGATAACAAGTCATATAGGCATGTTTTGAAAAAAAATTTGAACTTCTGTTTGAACTTCATCTAAAGACAAGTGTCATTATTGAATGACATTTCTAGGACCGTAGATGTTATCGATACCAGAAGACATGCCTTGAAAATATATTTTTGGTATTTTTTCAGATTTTTATGGATTTTTGTTGGTATAAGATATACATAATTTGGAAAGCATAAAAAGTTAATTATTATTTTATATACAACTAAAGCATACTTGAAGATTTTCCATCACGATGATTCCTTAGATAGGTCGTTAAAAGTATGATTCGTGAGCTAACATATTCAGGAGTCATAACACATGTACATCAATTTTGTCTTTTGTGAACTCCTGAATCAGGAGATGTCCATTCTTTAGGCACCCAGACTTTGAGTCTTTTCTGGATAGAAGTGATCGATTTACATGCAATTGAGTAAGGACTACCTGCACTAACATTACAAGTTTGATTGCATTTATGTGGGTTAGTGACATCAGTATCCAAACCCTTGGGGTTTTCACGGTCAACCTTGGTTTTGCCATAGGTTAACAGCTTTCCAGTAGGTATCCATTTAAGTCCAGTATTCTTAAAAATTCTACAAGTCGGTATCCACTTAAGGAAAGAACTAGGAGTGTTTGGCTTCTTAGGCACAGTGGAAGTCTTGTTATTTTTCTTAGTCTTAGAAGATTGAATCGTTGGTATCCCCCTAAGACAAGATCTAGAATTTTTTGGCTTCTTATGCATAGTGGAAGACTTATCTGTAACACCCCCATTTTTATAGATCGCAACGGAATTTGATCTGGGTATTACTTCATGGATACAAAGTCATGATAATAGAAAATGAATCGAAAAGGGACGTTTTTGAAAAAGATGAGTTATCATTCATTTACTTATCAGAGTGTTACACTAAAAGATATACTTTTACCAAAAGAGAGGTCCCAAAGATACATTTTAAAGCAATAGAAGATGAATGATAAGATGTATGGACGTCCTTATGTCCAGTGTCACACTGTGCCATGGGTCCTAAAGAGGGGCTTAGTTACATGGGATAACATGCTTAAAGGTCAACACTGGGGTTGAGTGAGGTCATAGGTTTAGGTAGTAACAGGTTTGAATACAAGCTCCACTGAGGACAGTGGAAAAGTAGTAGTAAAATGTACTATTATTGCAACTAAGCTTATGACACCCACGTTAACAGTCCAAGTCAATGATGGCACTGCAGACCAATCATGACCATATATAAGGTTAACTTTCCAAGGTTAACCTTTTAGTTCTCAAGTATAGTGCTAATTGGTACCCGGCAGGGGCAAACCAATGAGAGTTTTCAAACTCTAAATAGATCTACTCACTATAATCGCGTTTACTCACAAGTGATTTTGGTTTATGAAATATTTTATGTAATGGTAGCATAAGAGGTACTCGTGCAATAATCAAAGAAAAGACTTGTATTCGGTTTAAAGCATGTATCCCCCTCACAGGTTTAGAAAGCATTTAAAAAGTAAGGCTATGAACTCACCTGGTTTCAGGGAAGTGTGATAGGGATTTACACGGCTTACTCACATATCCTATAGTAGTGTGTGTGTAAGTATGTCAAGTCCTAATTGGTTTGTTTATGTTTCTTAAGTAACTATTCCTAAGTATACTATGTTTAGATATAACGTAACACCATTCGGTCCATTATAATTCAAAGGTCATGTAGTAAACGTTTGAGGAGCCAGGGCACTTTAAATCTGTTAGGATTTACAAAATCCATGTTGAAGTGTCGGTCACCCCAACAATAGTCGAGCATATATTAGCTCATAGACATTACGTTATTTATTAGTTATTTAGTTAGTTTAGTAATACCGTGGAGGACGGACGGGTCTTTACCCACTGTATTCCTGATCCAAAGCCCGTAGGTGGCGTTTAGTAGTTTGTATAAACACCCTTCCCACTAAGGGAAGGGTTGGTGGTTTTCATTTTAATAAACACACACTAGGTGTTTCTCTCTCTAGAATACTACCCTCTCTACTCTTTCTATCTCTAAAATGGCTAATTTGTTTTTCCCTAATCCTAGACCTCTCGAATCATATGAACAACTTAAAATAATGATCCTACAATTCGTATCAGAGCCAAGGCTTTGTTGCTTTTATTGATTCATGTGGTCCGATTTACAGTTTTGGTGCGGCTTTTGATGTTTTTTATATGCGGTCCGTTTACTGGTTTTTGATGCGGTTTTGATTCACGGGTATGTTGATTTTGATGTCATTTACTGGTATTAAACTTGATGTAAACTATTTTTTTAACAAGTTTTATAACCGTTTTTAACATGTGTGGTTAAGCAGTTTTTAAGTTGGTGTTAAATCTGTTGGTTGTAAAAGACATGTCAAGCAGTTTGTATGTTTGAATATGGTGTTAAAATGATGCTGAATCTGGTTTTAAGCTGTGTTAAGCAGGTTAGAAGATGTATTGTTATGCTAATTTTTGTTTTTGCAGTTTGTATAAGTTGGTTCTTCGCTGAGGTTTGGATCAGAAAGAAGATGTTCTTCAGTGCGCTTTGACGTTTGAGTTTGTCCAGATCTGGTTTTTCTGGTATTTCTACGTTTTGACTCAATAATTCAACTGCGGTTTGCTGGATGCGGTTTAAAAATTCCAAGACTACTGCATTTTGATGATAAAACTGCGTTTTGGAAGTACAACAGGTTGATGCGTTTTGACCTGGTGATGCAGGTTTTACTGACCAGGTTTTAATATTTATAATTTCTCGTTATACCTATGGTCTACCATAATGCACTAACGGGCAGTGTACCCGGTCGTGTGTAGTGTAGTATTCGGTAAAACCGAGGTCGTCCTAAGAGCTATGTGTGCGGATTTAAACTAAGTCTAGGTTTCACAGATTTAAATATGATTTTGATATAATTAACTACTAAAGCAAATAAAGGCGAGGGTTGTGATCAATAGAGGATAGGGGTGCTAACCTAGTTACTCATCCTAATTAGTAGTGTTCACGTCTAATTACTTCCAATTACTTCAGGTGGGGTCAAAGTCGCTAGGACAACATTTGGTCAGTTCGTCCTAACCTATCAGCAAAGGGTCTCACTGGAGAAATCAGGTGACCCGTCATAAGTCCAGTTGTTCTTTGTCCCCTAAGCCAAGTCATTAAGTACCGCTACATGTTAGATTCATAATAGTGAGTGCCCGGGCGCTAGAATCTTAAACACTCACCTCCTACTTCTTAAGTTCATCCAAACGGTAGGTGATCAGTTGGTCAAATTGCACAACCAGAAAGGGTCGTCAGTTGGTTATATCTTACCCTTCTCACCCAGTCTCCCTACTTTGGGTCAGTTGGTCATATCTTCTAAGTAACTAGCCACTACCGCCATTCAAAACTACCGAAACAAGGGTAGCTACCAACAAACTATGCATGCATACACTTAGAAATAATTATGCGGAAGGAATGTAAACGCAAACAAAACAGTTAAGTAATCATAACTAGGCCAGCACCAGAGGTGCTTAGCCGCTCATATTAACTAAAACAATCGATTCAATGTTTAACATTACGAAATACATGAATTGATAGTAAAGAAAAGATAAAATGCTAATGCTTATCATAGGGGAGTGATTTCTCCCTTGGAGATAGCTCCGTATGCTCCTCTAGATCTGCCTTCGACTTTTACTCACGTTCACGTGTTGTTGTGTGTGAAATGGGATGCTTTGAAATGCTGGAAATCGTGGGGTATTTATAGGACAGATCTGGTTACGGCGTAACTAATGTTAAGAGTTACGCTGTAACATCCAATTCTTCGTATTTTGCCCTAAAACTGATGGTTACGGCGTAAATATGGAAGGAGTTACGCCGTATCTTCAATAAACCTTGGTTACACCAAAATTGATACAATAGTTACAGCGTAGCTTGCAGCGGCGCGAAACCTCATTTGACCTAGTTGGTTACGTCGTAATCTTTGGGAGAGTTACGCCGTAATCTTCCGTTGTGTTGGTTTTCTGAGCCACGTTTTAGTTACGGCGTAATGTGAGAGAAGAGTTACGCCGTAACTTCTTCAAAGTAAGAATACTATGATAAATCTTCAATAAATTCTCCAAATCCGCGTGTCTTTAGCTCCAATGCTTGTATTTTACCTGAAAGTGAAATATAGAGGAAAACAAGCTTAAATCCATATAAATGATATAAAATGCAAGCATTATCGGGGGAAATTGACACTTAATATTCAGGACTATTTGATGTTATCAAATATCCCCCCACTTGAACTCTACTTGCCCTCAAGTAGACCTTATTAAATAGATTCCTAAAAAGATATCTCCCATTACCTAGAAAATATAAGTTTACAAATCCCTTATGCTAGAATAAAACAAAGCCGAACACCTCACGAAATGGGAACAAAACACTCAAATCTCTCAACTATTCTAAGTGTAATTTCGGGGTGATCACTCATTGCATAGTCATAGGATGTATTATATCATAAGCTTGGCGGTTACACAAATCTCCACCACTAGAGTTAAGGACAAAACAATCTTTGAAGGCAATATGGGTAGACACGACAAAGGTTAAGGGTGATTTGTCATTACTAACATGTCACGGCGAAGTGGACAAAATCAATGATACATAACCAAATCTATGGCCAAGACACCAAAGATTGCTCGCTGCATCACCTAGACATGCTTCATGACTAAGGGTAGGATAAGACATGGGATAAAATTGGTGTAAAACAAAATCAAGCAAATAGTCTAAATCTACAACTAGGTCATCACCACTTACCGTTTGCCCAAAGTTCATGTTTCGAAGTCAAGAAACCGGATCATGATATTACCAGGTAGATGTGCCATTAGAGGACGTCATGATGGGAACACTTCCAACTTCATTCTTCAAATGTGACCGAGGTGGCCTCCTCGATACTAAATCTATATTAAGCTCATAACACTAGTGCTTATAACATCGCACTTTTACAATAATCAATAACTAATTTTTTTATTTTATTTATTTATTTTTGAACATAACATAAAAACGTAACATCCCCCAACTTGAGATGAACAATATGAGAATTTGGGGGGTCTTCAATGATCTTTAAGGATATGTCATCGACGAGAGCGTGATTCCCGAACCTTTCCACTTGAACCTTGAACTTAGGAAAATAATGACTTCCTAATTACAAATAAAGACTACAGGGTAGGCGTGTAATGGTGTATCGAAAGAATATGTTGGGTGAACAAAAATGAAAGAAATGGCTCAGAAGGGTGTATCTAGGGGTATCTTGCACTAAAGGTGAGTGCAACAAAGGGTTTAACATGGGGGTCAAGAAGTCGAGGTGACCAATTGATAGACACACAATGGTAGGCTATTTGGGTGATAATCCTATAATACTACCTTCTTAAAATGAAAGTCCAATTACATCGAGCTAACTCAACATACCTCGTCTATGGTCTTGAAATGATGTAAAGTCCAAGTTCTAAAGTTTACAAGGTAACAACACACTCACAATTTGGTGGATTTGGGGTAAAAATTTGGAAACGGATAAGGCTAATCTCACCATATAATATCAAGGGTTATAATGTGCTTAGCTAAGGTCTAATCCAGTTAGGTTAAGAAAAACATGTCAAAATTTTAAAAATGACATAATTTTTCAAAATAAACTAGAAAAATGAGGGCAAAATAAAGTTCAAAAGACATTTCTACTCCCTTACCCCCACTTAAAATGTACAAAGTCCCTTTTGTACTAAGCGTTAAATAAAGGTGAAGAGAAAAGTAAAATTAGAGCGAGAACTTCACTGAAATTTGCTCCAAAAAGAAAGAAGGCCCATGAAAAGAATCGTGCCTTCGCATAAGCATCCACGAGCAAACTTCAATCCCTGAAATCACACTACCGACAAGCATAATTTTAAAAAAGAAAAAGAAAAATGAAAAAAAAACCTAACTCACTTTCGTAGGAATCACGGTTGCATTTAGCGTATACAACAAGCCTTTTAAACCACTTGGTGTCCCAAGTGGACGAGTGTAGTCTCGTGAGGGCTTACAGGGAAAATACCCACAAAGTTCATTTGAAAACTAATACAAGGTTATTGTGTTTAAATTGAAAGAAGTGTTACAGAGGGTAGTTACGTCATAACTCCCATAAGGAGTTACGCCGTAATTAAGCAAAACCTGACAGGGGTGTGGCTACGGCGTAACCACAGCTGGGGTTACGCCATAATTGGTAATGCTTCTGACAAGTTCTGCTACACAAAGGCCTGTTACGATGTAACCAAGATAGTGAGTTACGCCGTAACTCTGGTTGGATCAGAATGCTGCAGCAACAACTTTTCTTCGTTCCCTGCAAAAATGGTTAAAAACACAAAACCCAACAGAAAAGAAATAAAACAAATGAAAGGGATAATTTGGGTTGTCTCCCAAAAGAGCACTTTTCTTTATTTACGAGTCTTTAAGTTAGACTTAGAGCTTCAGGGATTTATGGTGGCCTTTGGACTTGGCCAACTTCCTCCATGTCCTTCATCAAGTTATGTCTGACCCAGGCGACATTAGTAGCAGTGCGTAGGTACTCTTTAGTCCCTATCTTCCGGATTTTGCAAAATTTTTCGTCCAGCCCCAAATGATACCTAGTGAATTTATATTTTTCGGCAACAATCGGTGGTGGTTTTTTATATTGAATGCCAAGAAGCTTGCACCTTCTTTGCTCATACTCTTCATTTTCTAGGTCATGTCATAATCATCGGAATTGGTCTCAACTGAATTATCAATATGCCCATACTTGCAATCTTCTCTTGTGTCCTCTTTGTCTTCATTTGTTGAGTTACCTGTATCTTGAGGAGTCTCTTCATCCGGATTATCTTTGTTCATATAGTCCTTCCAAATTTTATTTTTAGTGGAAGTATCAACTTTTCCATATTTGATTTTAATCCAATCGTTAAATCTCAACCTATCCGACCATTGTATCTCGGTTCTTCTATTGTCAGTGGCCGAATTCCATAGAAATTCGTTAACTCCTACTCTATCTACACTACTTCCTCCATTACAGTTTTCATCGTAAGGATTGCAGGAGGCCCAAGAATCCTCATCAATGGTTTTTATTATTTCACACCAATGCTTTCGATCAATGAGCCCATGATCTGTGGTTGAATTATTTGTTGCTTCATGATCATTATCAGAGGTTTCACCGTGGCTAATATTAGTCCATATTTTTCTTTTATCATCATGGCCAACTTCCCCATACCTGATTCGCACCCAAGCTTCGAATGTTATTCTTTGTCATTAGTTGAGGACCATAGGTACTTGTTGTTTTTTACTCTTTCTTTGTCATGAAACCGTCACAGATGTCCACATAAGGGTTACATGAAGCCCAAAGATCATATCCTTTATCGTTATCAATAGGGATAGCCTTGCACTAATGGTATTTTAATTTGGGAAAATACTTGTAATTAACTTTCTGAATTTCGTGCCACACGTCTTCAGACTCGTTTTCCTTTGTTTTTGAGGCGTTGCCGCGATGTATTTTTCCACTCTTGTATTCTTCAACTTTCCTTCCCTGCATATTATGATCATTAGGAATACAATGCTTGTGTGTGATGGTGGTAGGAGTAGTTTTGTTTTTTCCTTTCTTGATAACACAAACAATTTTGACAGGGTGACATTTTCCAATGTCATCCATATTCAGGGTAGATTTTCTATCGTTGATTTTTAATGTAATGATTTTTTTGAAAACATTAATCTTTGCACGTGCAGTGGCCAGAAGGGGTCTGCCCAAAATCAATGGAATGTCGAGATCTTCTTCCATGTCTAAAATAACAAAGTCGACAGAAAGAGTAAAATTATTGATTTGGATGAGCACATTCTCAACTACCCCTCTAGGTTTGCTCACCGTTCTATCAGCCATTTCAATTGTCATGCAAAGGGGTTTGATAGAACCAAGGTTTAATCTTTTGCACATGGAAAATGGCATGATACTAATACTAGCCCCTAGGTCAGCTAAGGCATTGATATTATGCAAATTATTAATAGATCAAAGGAGAATGAAAATTCCTGGGTCTTTTTCCTTAAGAGGTTTTGATTCAGGACAACTGCAGAGCATCTGGCGTTTAACTTTACTTCATTCTCCATAACAGGTTCTATTTTTGTATGTTTTTCTTCCTTCATAAAGCTTGTGTTGTCACATTTTATAATAGCTTGTTTTTGGAATCCGGCAAGCTCCTCTTCATCGTAACTGAAAGGGGGTATATAGACGTTTTCCGTTACTGAAAAATATGGCTTTACAGAAACTGTCTTGATTAATTTCATTTCCCTTCATCCCGGATTCCTTTTCGTTGTCTTTTAGATCCCCATGAAGAGCAAGGAGGGTGGCTCTTGTTTCTTGAAATCTTTTGAACAATGCGTCCCTGCTAGCCTGTCGCCTGTTATCTTCTTCCAGATACTTATTTATTAATTTCTCGATTGAAGAATGTTTTGCTTTGAAGGGATTCTGATCATAACCTTGATGGAAGGGTTTTCCTTCTCCATACATAACTTTTTTGATTTGGGGGCTTATATTTTTCATCGAGCAATCTATGGTCAAGTGCCCTCCTCCACATGTATCGCATCTTACTCGAATAGCATGCACATTTTCCTGGAGCTTCTTCATATCTCTTCCAAGGTCTTCCAATTTGCTTGTGATGGCGGCAATGCCTACGAAACCTCTGTCCAGGCTTCGGCTGCTTCCTCCATCGTGCCATTTTTGAGAGTGATCGGCAAGTTTTTGAATGGCTTCAATGGTGAGAGTAGGATTCATACCCGGAATTAGTCCTTGGTAGTCCAACATTTGTCTTGTAGTCACATTGATTCCATTGTAAAAGATGTTGACCTTTTGCTGGTTGTTTAGATCATGTGTAGGACATTTGTAGAGGAGATCATCGTATCTTTCCTAGGCTTGATATAACGTCTCACTGTCATCTTGTTTAAAATTGTGTATGTCCGCGAGTTGTCTTGATACTTTAGAGGGTGGACAATATCTTTGAATGAAGTATCTTTTAAGGAGAGCCCACATATCAATTGTTCCAGCTGGTTATCTAATAACCCATCTTTTTGCTGCTCCAGTAAGAGTGATAGGAAAAATTCTGAGCATAACCGCATCTTTTGAAACTCCTGGCGTATTGAACAGGCTGGTAATATATTCTACATTTTCGATGTGTTCATAAGCATCTTCCGAAGTATTTCCAGAAAAAGGACTTGCTCTTAATTCCCTCATGAATTGTGGTTTTATCTCGAAATCAATATCCTCCCCAATATTTGGCCTAGCGATCTCCGGCCCTTGTTCTTCTCTAGTCAACGCTAAATATTCCTCAAGAGTGAGGTCCTCAATGTTAACAACTTCCATGGTACCTGAAACTTGAAAAGAGATCGTGAAAAATTGAGAAAATTTTTTAAAACAAAATTGAAATGAAAGACTTAATGAAAATCCTAATATAACTCCCAGGAAGCGGCGCCAAAAACTTGATGCAGGTTTTACTAACCATGTTTTAATATTTATAATTTCTCGTTATACCTATGGTCTACCTTAATGCACTAACGGACAATGTACCCGGTCGTGTGTAGTGTAGTATTCGGTAAAACCAAGGTCGTCCCAAGAGCTATGTGTGTGGATTTAAACTAAGTCTAGGTGTCACAGATTTAAATATGATTTCGATATAATTAACTACTAAAGCAAATAAAGGCGAGGGTTGTGATCAATAGGGGAGAGGGGTGCTAACCTAGTTACTCATCCTAATTAGTAGTGTTTACGTCTAATTACTTCCAATTACTTCAGGTGGGGTCAAAGTCGCTATGACAACATTTGGTCAGTTCGTCCTAACCTATCAGCAAAGGGTCTCACTGGAGAAATCAGGTGACCCGTCATAAGTCCAATTGTTCTTAGTCCCCTAATCCAAGTCATTAAGTACCGCTACATGCTAGATTCATAATAGTGAGTGCTCGGGTGCTAGCATCTTAAACACTCACCCTCTACTTCTTAAGTTCATCCAAACGGTAGGTGATCAATTGGTCAAATCACACAAGCAGAAAGGGTCGTCAGTTGGTCATATATTACCCTTCCCACTCAGTCTACCTAGTTAGGATCAGTTGGTCATATCTCCTAAGTAACTAGCCACTACCGCCATTCAAAACTACCGAAACAAGGGTAGCTACCAGCAAACTATGCATGCATACACTTAGAAATAATTATGCAGAAGCAATGAAAACGCAAACAAAACAATTAAGGAATCATAACTAGGCCAGCACCAGAGGTGCTTAGCCGCTCATATTAACTAAAAAAATCGATTCAATGTTTAACATTATGAAATACATGAATTGAAAGTAAAGAAAAGATAAAATGCTAATGCTTATCATAGGGGAGTGATTTCTCCTTTGGAGATAGCTCCGTATGCTCCTCTAGATCTACCTTCGACTTCTACTCACGTTCACTTGATGTTGTGTGTGAAATGGGATGCTTTGAAATGTTGGAAATCGTGGGGTATTTATAGGCCAGATCTGGTTACGGCGTAACTAATGTTAAGAGTTACGCCGTAACATCCAATTCTTCGTATTTTGCACTAAAGCTGATGGTTACGGCGTAAATATGGAAGGAGTTACACCGTATCTTTAATAAACCTTGGTTACGCCGTAATTGATACAATAGTTACGGTGTAGCTTGTAGCGGCGTGAAACCTCATTTGACCTAGTTTGTTACGTCATAATCTTTGGGAGAGTTACGCCATAATCTTTCGTTGAGTTGGTTTTCTGAGCCACGCTTTAGTTACGGTGTAATGTGAGAGAGGTGTTACGCTATAACTTCTTCAAAGTGAGCATACTATGATAAATCTTCAATAAATTCTCCAAATCCGCGTCTCTTTAGCTCCAATGCTCGTATTTTACGTGAAAGTGAAATATAGAGGAAAACAAGCGTAAATCTATATAAATGATATAAAATGCGAGCATTATCGGGGGAAATTGACACTTAATATTCAGGACTATTTGATGTTATCACCCGGTCAACTGCGTTTTGACCCAGTCAACTGATTTTTGACTTAGTCAACTGAGTTTTGACCCAGTCAACTGAGTTTTGACCCAGTCAACTGAGTTTTGACCCAGTCAACTGAGTTTTGACCTAGTCAACTGAGTGTTGACCCGGTCAAATGCGGTTTGATAAAAGACTTACTCCGTTTTGACACTAGAAGGCGTGTTGAAAATCGTTTTTGAAAACGATTATGTTTTCACTGAAAGGGGGAAGTAAAAGAAGACTGCGGTTTGTAAAATACCACTATGCGTTTTGACTATAAGTTAGGCGTTGTGCGATTTGAAAGCTGCAACAGTAAAGAGATGAGGAAGAAATAATAGTTTGACCATTGTCAACGACTAAAACATCATAGACTCATTGGGACTTCAGTTTGTTAAACCATCACCGATCATTATCAAAGCATACAACATCATAGATTCAAAATCATCGACAACATCATCACTGATCCAAGAACTAAACAAAAACCAACATCATACCTAATCTAGAAACAACAACATATGATGTTAGATTTCTTATTTTGTGCTTCCCATGTGATTTCTTGACCCTCAACAGATCCAATAACACGTGTAAGAAATTCATCATAGAACCAACATATCAAAACTCGAATCATATTATTGATATTAATAATAGATCTCAGTTATTCTCTTATATTACTGATTGCAACATCAAGACTCTTAAAGGTCAATCAATCGAGAGAAATACACATCACAGATCTAGACTCACACACATAAACAAATTCAAAGATCCCAGTCTTAGTTCAACACGAGTTCCAATCTTTAAAAGATCTTATAAAATTGAACCTAAACACATCACAGATCCTTTGAAGCTTATCTTTGTTTCAATATCTGAAAGAAAATTGAAGTAAGAACAAAACCATTTAGGGTCTCATCCTTTACTCATTGTTCGGTTTAAAACAATTAAAGAAAACAAAAATCAAGAAGTAACCTACCTGAGACCATCTACAATTATCTTGAAGGCGTTTTTCTTTGAAGCTGAGATACGTAATATTCGAGAAAGATAGATTCAGGATAACGTATTAGTGATGAGTTGTGTCTTAGTGATGTTATGTGAAGATATAGGATAGATGTTTCTTGATAGTGATGACTGTGAGATGAAGTAAGATCTGTGTTGGGAGAGAGAGTGAATCGTTTGGTGAGAGGCGGAGAGTTTGAGATAGATTAGCGTTGAGTTGAGTATTTTTAGGGTTACAAGTGTTTGAGTGGCTTTACATATCCGCATTATTAGGGTAATAGATTGGGTTGGATCAGGTGGATTTTATGGATTGGGCTTGACAGATTTGGTGTAGGCCGGGAGCAGATTCACATGGGCTGCGATTTTATGCGATTTGTTATGTTATGTTATACTCCCCCTGTCCCAAAATTATTGTCCCCTTTTGACTTTTTCGGTCTTTACTTTTCAACTTTGACCTTAACTACTTTTGTTTACATTACATAATACGTGATACAAAATATATGAACGGATTAATTTTTAAATGTATTTTCATTTGGTATAATTTTTATCAAAAATAGTATAGCATAAATAAAAATATTTATAGTCAAAGTTGAGAAAGAAAGACCGAAAAAGTCAATTGGGGACAATAAATTTGGGACGGAGGTAGTACTTTGCAATTTGATGATCAGATTTGCGATTTTTTGTATCACATGGTCTGCGAATTGGATTGGACTTAGGCCTACTGCGAGAAATAAATTGATATGTTGGTCCGGGTTTAAATGTTACTGGACCGGACTTAAGTGTTGTGGGTGGATCCGGTGTGATGGATTAGACTTGGACATTGGATTTGTGTGGAGTTTAATTGGGCCTCTCAATGGATAGGTTATGGGCTTTGTATGATTGCATCTACTCGTGGGCTTCATGGACTGCTGAAATACATGAGCTTAAATGACTTATCAAAATAGTTATATGACTTTATTTTTGATATATAAAGTTTTGATAATATCAATTGTTTTCCAAGATTTTCTTCAAAAATATTGGATACAATTTGTTAATATCAAAAGATTTGTATTTTGGTCATCAAGTTTCACGGCTTATTTTGGTATAATACTTGACAGAAGAGTGGTAGTTTGGTTTATATATTTTCACGGAGGATATTATGTCACGGATTGAATTGTTATTGGAACTAGGTTGACTACGAGGTTGTTTGTGTTAGGTGTTTCTTATTTGGATTTGAAGTGATCTTTTTCAGGCACGTGTACTTATTTTCGTCTTCTTTCTTTCTTCCTTTTCGTGAAGATGACTTGTTTGGGCATATATTGAGTGTGATGAAGACTTGGCTATCTAATTACTTCTGTGATTCTTTATCGCTTAACCCACAAAGTAGCTATCACCTTTGGTGTCTCATGCAATTGAGGATTCGTCAAGAGGTTTTGTACATTGGGTACACTGTTCTTATTCACAAAGATAGGGCAAGCTTAAGTAACAAATATGGGGAATTCTACTTCATTTTCAAGTTTGGTATATCGGGTCTACTTCACCAGGTGGTCAGCAATTGTCGACAGATTACGTAAAAGATATGTTTACCAAAGAGTTTAAAGGATGAGATGTGATCAACAATTCTCATGGGATATTCGATGCTACAAAATGTAAATGATACTTCACAGTCTAAGCAAAAATCTTTCAAGAATCTTCAGTGTCATTCATGATTTTTCAAGATGTTTGCTTATGACAAGAACTTCTCGTGTAGATGGTCGTACACGTCAATGATGCTTCCGAAAGTTCGAAACCATCATAGGGGAGAAACGTGTACTTTGATGTTATAAGGTCAACTCCCAGGGGGAAGCAGTTTATACTACTTTACTTAGTATGGTTTGTGAAGTATTCACCAAAACCAAATTTTTCATAACACCTTCAATCTGTCATTGTTTACGGTTTAGTCTTGATTTTGTAAAATCCCTCGAAAGATTTTATTTCTCGGTTTAAATCGTAGATTAGTAAAATACCTTGACGATGGAACCATCCCGGTGAAAGAAAAGTGCATTTCCGGATCTATCTCTCGGTTTATTCTTGGTTTTGTGAAATCTCGCGAAAGAAGCTATTTCTCGGTTTAAACCATAGAATTATAAAATCCCGTGATGATGGAACCATCCTGGAGAAAAGAAAGTGTATTTCTGGATCTTATCTGATTTTGGTGCTATGGTTTCAAATTCGAAGAAGGGATAAAGTGTGTACTTCATGGCTTGGATGATTGTTTGGATATACTTCATGGCATTTTGGTTATCATTATGTTTTACAGGGTTATGTACTTTGACTAAGGTGAGGATAAAACAATTATCAATCTGGGCACTTAAACCAGAAGATGTGACTATGGCGTTAATTCATTACTATTTATTTGAGTTTGAAGTGAAATTTCACGAGTGCGTGTACTTAGTATCTGAAGGTATCGGGGATGGTTGGATGAAGATTATTTGAGATCCTTGTTTGAGCTTTTAACATTTAAAATGACGAAGACTTGGAAATCTAGTTATTTTTGGGTGATTCTTCCTTTTTACTACCACAAAATAACTATCACTTCAAGGAGTTACGTTGTAGTGCTCAGTGTCACACAAAGTTGTGGATTTCAAGAGGTGATGTACGTCTTATACTTGACGGCTGGTTGGGTGAAGAGTATAAAGTACTTAGGGATTCAAAGTTGCACGAACTCTCTGCATCGCTCTTAGTCACACATTTGTGCAAGTTCAAGTCACAAGTTCGGGTTATTTTACTTCAATGTCAAATTCATCATATTAGGTTTTCTCCATCAGCTGTCACGACAAAGAGTTGACTGAATGATAATGGGTTTGGTAACAAGTTAGCTAAGAGAAGTAGAAAAGAGAGAGATGATGTTTGAATACTTAAGTTCAAACCTCGTTCTTTATCTTCGAAAGAAGAGAAATCTTCTTGTTTATGACCATTCTCATCAACAAGCTTCATGCTTTTTCCATGCTCGCTCAGTCATCAAGTGGATCTATTTACCATTTATTGTATTCTTATTTCACTACATCGTGATGATTTAACTTTTTCAATCAAGAATGGCAACTTCATATGCAATTCTTGAAGGGGAGAAGTGTGAATATACTGCATGTTGATTTACATTTGAGAATAAATTTTCATACGACTCTAAACTCGTGTAAGAACCGAGCTTTTTCTTATGGGGTAATCTTTGCATGTAGTTTCTTCTAAGAGTCGTTGGCTGACATCTTCTCACGAGCTGATATGATTAATGATAAAGTGCTTCCAGTTAATGCTTCACTTACCCATCATCATGATGATTCCGATCAATCAGAATCATCAGGGGAAAGAGAATGTTTACACCAAGGACTCACAACAAGTTTACCTGATTGGGCTTAATGACTTATGACGCGATTTGTGTTGAAGATTGATTGATTATGTATCTCTTCGTATCTTATTCTCCGTACTTCTACCTTATCCACCTTCACCTATCTCGGGAAACAAATTCAAGGTTATCAGTGTTCCAACTTGTTACTTTGGTGTTACCATTTAGTGTGTACGTTACGGGCTTATTTGCTATATGTAAGTTAATTGGAATGCATTTGGTGAAATGAAGATGTTAACATTCTGTTCCCTAAACGGAAAATCTTGAAGAAGGTCGAGTCTATAGTCTGTTCTACATTCTCTCCTGCGTGTTAGAAGACAAAAGACATCATGCATTTGATTATCCAAAGACTTATTCATATTCTAGGCATTCATCAAAAGATTGTCAGATTAGGGGAGAGCACTAATTGGGGAGAGTAAAAAGCCAAATTTAATCCCTAATTAGATTTGCTCACATTGTTCTTTAGCAAGTTGATTCTCACAAGATTTCAAGTGTTCTTCTCACAAGATTTCAAGTATATGGGCTTATAATGTGTTGCTGATTCTGAAGTATCAAAACCAGCAAGGGGGAAGGAGACATACATCTAAAAGCACAACGAGTACACATGATGAATGTCATTCTTCTGTTTGAATGAAGTTATTTTGGGAAGACAAATGTCATAACCGCAGAGAAACTCAGTGCTTAACTCATGGATTTTAGTGCTATTATTCCAACTACGTGGGGGAAGAGATGTAAGAGACAGTTTATGATGATAAAAGAGTTACACAAGTGTGTGATGACTTCGATGATATCACAATCATCAGGGGTGAGAAATGTGTACATTAGGGGACGCACAGCAGGTTCACGTGATAAAGCTTAATCATTTATTCCGGAGTTGATATCCGCAGAGATGATCAGTGATTGAATCAGCTACTTCGCTGGTATCGGCTATTCTTTCTTCGGGAATACGTGTACTTCGGGTTCTTGAGCTTTATACAATGAGACTAACTGCATCACTTTAAATACTTGGGGGAAGTGGTCTCTTGACACTTTTGGTATGCATTGCTTCAAACTTCAGAGGAAAGAAATATGAGAACAGTTATTCAAGCGTGGGATGATACGTTGCTGTTCCATTTGATGATACCCCGAACGGAGAATCATGATGATCATTCTTTAAAGGAGCAGCAAGATTGATGATATGGTGTGCTCCGCTGTGCACCTGGCTAAGGCAAGCTTGAAAAAGAGCTTTGAAACTGCTCAACAAGAATATTTTCGGTTTGGGGAAAGCTGCCAAAGTCTCACTTTCAGAAGGTTCAAATTCTGACGACAATTCAGGAGACTCGAAAGCTTTGGTGGTGAAAGTTTAAGAGATG
Source organism: Chrysanthemum seticuspe (assembly GCA_019973895.1). Taxonomy (NCBI): domain Eukaryota; kingdom Viridiplantae; phylum Streptophyta; class Magnoliopsida; order Asterales; family Asteraceae; genus Chrysanthemum; species Chrysanthemum seticuspe. The sequence goes on along the minus strand of BPTQ01000009.1, from coordinate 177,443,879 downwards.
ATGATTTCTATCTTCTACAACGTGCTGTTCGATATCTTTATCTCGGTACTCGTATCATCATTTTCTTAAATTATATCATCTTCTTTGTGAATATTCTTTCGAAAAGCAAAATACAAAATTATAAAACCAGTAAAAAGAAAATAGAACAATATAAAACCAACAAAAATCCATAAAAATCATAAAATTTGAAAAATACTAAAAATACTATTTTCTCAAGACATGTCTTCTGGTATCGATAACATCTACGGTCTTAGAAATGTCATTCAATAATGGCACGGGACTTTAGATGAAGTTTGAGCAGAAGGTGTAAATATTTTCAAAACATGTCTCAAACAACGGCTTACTGTCATTTTAGGCAGTAACCCGAGCTTAAAATCATGGCTTTCAGTTATTTCAGACTGTAACCCGTTATCAAGCTCTGATCCTAAAAACAAAAGTTAATTAGGAATCTTTGTCATCAAAAAGACAAATGTTCCTTCACAAATGTTTTTTATTCTAACGATTCTTCTGGAAAATATTTGTCCTCAAATGGAAATAAAATTATTTTGAAAATAACTCGGACTTAATTTTTGAAAATCACCTGGCCTTAACCTTCGTCACTCAATCAACAACTTTGGTCATTGATTGAGGGGGGGGGGGAATGTTTTCAAAAATTTCAAAAAGGATATTTTGTAACAATTGACATCAAAAGGAGCATTTTCTATACTATCAAATATTTTGTCCACAAATTGGAACAAGAGCATGCTAATTTTGAGTTTTCATTCAAATGCTACATTTTACAAAATCTTAGCATTTTACAAATGGTAAATGAGCATGTTAGATCAATGGAGATTAAAGTTTTAAAATAATTTAAATCAATTGGGATCCCAAATCTCAAAAGGTTTGAAAATTATGATCGGGGGAGAGTTTGTGGTTTAAATCGGAAATAAACTGATAAATTGGTGAGTGTTTTAGAAATGTAATAAAAGGCACTCCTTCCTACATGTGCCAAACGATTTCAAATTTTCCATGCACATGTGAAGGGGGATCATTTATCTAAAACCAAAGATTTAACTCAAAGTGCAGGTTCTCTCCAACATGTGCAAACCTCTTTCAAATTTTAATGCGCATATTGAGGGGGATCAAGTAAAAGAAAACCACATCCTTCCCCAAAATGTTTTATCTAAAAGTATCTAAATACTTGATTTGATCGAGGGAGAGATGATGATCATTTTAGAAAACATAATCAAGAATTGGAGCTTTCATTTGGTTAATCAAGCCAACTTTATTGGTTCCTTCCTCCATGTGCCAAAATAATTTCTTATACATAATGCACATGTTTTTATATCACAAGTACCTTGATTGATTTTTCAAATGGTGTTCATTTGGTTTCAAGGCGGAAAGAACTGTACCAAAAAGACCGACCATTTTACTTTATGCATTGGAGTTATAAGGATGGTAAGGTTAGGTATTCGTTCCCACGATCCCGCCAGAGCCAGAGGGATCTACCCAGGGACTATCCACTAGATAATGTAGAAGTCCTTAGGTATGATGAAAAAAGGAGAAAAAATGAGAATAAGGGAAGAGTGCCGACTGAGATATAGCTAGGACTGGAACAAATACAACAAGGTTCTGATGAAGTCTCGGTAAGCACTGAAGGGTTTGAAGAATGAAAAAGAAATGAAAAGTGAAAGGGTGAAAAGAAATAGCCCTCCAATAATTCAACCTTAGGGCAGAAACCGGGTTCAATTCATATGCTACTGGTGGTTACTAAGGTAACGCCGGTATTAAAGACAAGATGTCATGAACCTAGTGACGCAGTGTACTAAAGTTCCCAAGCTACTCAAGTTCTCTTAAAAGGACTTGTTTCATTCCCATGGGGAACCGTAATAATCTATCGACTTTCTCTTAGAGATGGTTGATATTGAAGAAGGAGACCCTCTCCCTAGTCTCCGAATAGGAAACCAAAGTGCACTATTGAGTCTAGAGCCAAGAGATCATCACAATAAATCTCACTAGGACACACAATTAATGATGACTTGCTGTGTCACACAATGTGGAAAGTGAGAATATATATTGAGAGTCATATGCATTATCCTCGTGGTATTGCCAGAAAATCCGAGTGATATGTAAAGTATTGATAACATCAAATAGTACTAATTAGGTCAAATGATGTTCTGCGTCGCTGCAAGCTACGCCTTAACTTATTACACAAATACGGCGTAACCATGATTTATTGAAGATACGGCGTAACTCATTCCAGATGTTACGCCGTAACCAGCTTTTCCAGAGCAAAATACAAAGAAATGAATGTTACGGCGTAACTCTCAACTTAAGTTACGCCGTAACCAGATCTGGCCTATAAATACCGCCCAAATTCCAGCATTTCTATTCATTCACTTCACATACCAAATAAGAGAACGTGGGTAGAAGGTTGAAGGCAAATCTTGAGGAGCATACAGAGTCATCTCCAAGGGAAAAATCACTCCCCTACGATAAGCATTAGCAATTTATCATTTCTTTACTTTCAATTCATGTATTTCTATATGTTAAACATTGAATCGATTATTTTAGTTAATATGAGCGGCTAAGCACTTCTGGTGCTATCCTAGTTATGATTCCTTAATTGTTTTGTTTATGTTTACATTGCTTCCGTATAATTGTTTCTAGTGCATGCATGCATAGTTTGTTGGTAGCTACCCTTGTTTTGGTAGTTTTGAATGGCGGTAGTGGCTAGTTACTTAGGAGATATGACCAACTGACCCTAAGTAGGTAGACTGAGTGGGAAGGGTAATAATTGACCAACTGACGACCCTTCTTCACTTGTGCGATTTGACCAACTGATCACCTACCGTTTGGATGAACTTAAGAAGTTAGGGATGAGTGTTTATGATGCTAGCGCCCGGTCACTCATTGTTATGAATCTTGCATGCAGCGGAACATAATGACTTGGCTTAGGGGACTAAAAACAACTTGACTTTCAAGGGGTCACCTATTGATCTCCGGTGGAAACCTTTGCTGATAGGTTAGGACGAACTGACCAAATGTTGTCCTAATGACTTAAACCCCCACTTGAAGCAATTGGAAGTAATTAAACATGAACTTAACTTGATGGGATGAGTAACTAGGTTAGCACACTTTTCCTTTATTGATCACAACCCTCTCCTTTACTTGCTATCTTTTATTTTTGTTATTTTAGTAGTTAATCATTTCGACCTCAAAACCAATTAAAATCTGCACACATAGCGCTTGGGATGACCTCGGTTTTACCGAATACTAAACTACACACGACCGTGTACACTACCCGTTAGTGTATTAGGGTAGACCATAGGTATAATGTGTTAATACAAATAAGCCGTACAAACGTTTATTTATATTTTACGATCTTCTAATGTTTTGTCGATAACAAACGTAAAATCATTTTAACGAAACAAATAAAATACGTAAATAGTTTGAGCCAATAGTTTTCTAACACACTTACGTTTTCACATAAAATACTAAAACAAGTATAAGTGACGTTATGATTTAATAATACATATGTACAACAAATAGTGTTTACATATTAGGCAAATATATATATAACTAGTATGAATTATAAATGGGTCAAAACTACAACCCATGGAGCATATTCATAACCTATGGTATTGACCCATTTGACTAGATGCATTGCATCTATTATATACATTGTATCTAAGGAAACACCCATGGACCAACCCATAACCCATGACCCATGACCCATAACCAAAAAACCCATGGGCAAAGAGGAGCGTCCCATGGATCCCTGAGATTACACTAGACGGATCCCTTAAGGGAGGGATCCGTGGGATCCGTGGAACAGTTTTTTCCACTATAAATAGTGATCCATTTCTTCCTTTTAGGTTGCCACTCCCACACATACTTTCCCCAAGTATTATAACTCTCTAACCACAGATCCTAAGGGATCTTTCTATGTAGTTTGTCTTTTGTTTTTGTGTGATTCTCTAGGTTCCTCTTAAAGGAGAGATCACCATTTCTTGAAGTCGAGCAAGCTCAAGTCCATGAGTTGCCATGCTTCGTCATCATCAAGACTACTGAGGTTCTCTTTTTGATACTTCTTTCTTTTTCCATAGAAGTGTTGTGTCGAAGGCATTAATGAAGGATGCCGAAAGAGTCAAGACGAAAGCATTAGTGAAAGGTGCTTAACGTCCGTGTCGAAAGCATTAGTGAAGGGTGCTTAGAAGTCAAGGCTAGAGGCATTAGTGAAGGATGCCTAGAAGTCAAGACACAAGACATTAGTGAAGGGTGTCTTGAAGATCGAGTCAAAGGCATTAGTGAAAGGTGCCTAAGGTGTACATTCGATATGGTGTGATTCGATGTACATGATAGATTAGTATTGGGTCATAGGATATTGTTATCCTTGATGATGCTATTGTAAGGAGTACATCTCCTTTGAGTTTAGGTGTTGTGTAGTGTTGGGTAGTAGTTCCTCCATTGTAATGGAACTCGGTACTTAGCCTAGTACCGGATAAAGGGTAGGCGATGTTGTGGTAGGCGTGGTTCAGCTTGGTTAAAGAACCCGGTGGTTAGCCTAGTACCGGAAAAAGAGTAGGTGAAGTTGTGAAGGCTTCTCCGCCATAAGGAGTTGGTGTCGTGTAGTGATTACGAACTCTCGAGTAGGTGACTCGGGGAATGGAGTAGGGCAAGGAAGGTGTCCTTGTAGCCGAACCACTATAAATACTCGTGTCGTGTTTATGTGCTTCTTACTCCTTATCTTTCATTACACTTATATATATATCTATCAACGTCCAACATACACATCTAAATAGATTGACATAAGTCAATCTAAATATTTTGAAACAAAGTTTTAATTGGTAAAACTATTCAACCCCCCCTTCTAGTTTTCCACAATTGGCATCCGAGCTTCGTTACCAAGTTTTTTTTGAGTATGTTGTACTTTAAAAACTTGATACGATCCGTGTATGTTTGAAAACTACAAAGAAGGATTTTTTTAGTCATGTGTTAAAAATCATTATAGTGTTTATTGCTGGACAATGATAGAAAGTTCTAATATTTTTCTTGTTAAGAATTCTCCATACTTGGATTTGGGCATACCAAGAAGATCATGAAGAAATTATCTAAATATTTCTTTTCATAAAAAGAATGTTTAGCATTGTTTTCCTCACACATGGATCTGGAGATTCTAAGAAGATCACGAAGCATTTTCTCTAAATATTTCTTTCCTTAAAAAGAATATTTAGCAAAGGTATGATCGTTAATAACTTACATTTTTTTTGATATTATTATTAAAGTCTTAGTTTTATGATTAATCTTTATTAATAATTACTGAAGTAGTTATTTATATTAAAACCATCATCAAGATTAGTATTCTTCGATTGACTTATATAGACTACACTACTAATCTGTAATAATGATTTCTCGGTTATTCGATAGCCTCAATCATTATTCATCACAAAAGGATTATTGACACTTCATCTATGTCAATGAATATCCATGTGAAATTTCTTATATTATGATAAAATGGGATTTAGTCTCTGTAGAAACTGTCACAATTCTCAATTTCCGGTCATTTCTTAAATTAAATATGCATCATGTTGGTTCATTCATGATTTTTCATTTCACATTAAACGCGTAAATTTTATATTAAATAAACGTTATCGCGTGAGTTATTATTTTGAATATTTAATCCGTTACTTCTAAAAATGATCCCGATATATTTTTATACTTACATTTAGTTTATAAAAACTATATTTTGAGTTTACCTAGTGTTTTAAATTTATTTTGTATATAAATCGTTAAAGTTATATTATTACGACGTTTTTCTTAAAAACTACACGAAAATTTTTATATCACTCAAATTTCACAAGGAATATATTTTTACAATTTTTATAATATCATTATACTCTATTTTGATCTATTAAAATTTTACTTATACCTAAAAGTACCATTTACCTTTACTTATACATTTTCCTACATTTTTAACAAATATTAGACAAGTAAATACCTATTTAAAAAAAAAAAAAAGATATTTTGCCAATCCCTCCCCCCTTGGCCGACCAAGGGGAGGGTGGCATTGATTATGGTTGGTAAAATTTCTTTCAACATAGATAGATTTACACTTCATGTAATATTTCAACACATTTCATTTCACTTCTATTATTTCATCAAGTAGTAAAAAAAAAAAAAAAAAAACTTTTCTCTCTTCTTTGTTTCCTCTCTTCAACCGGCCATCCAAGGTGTTTTGAAAGGATCATCCAAAAATTTCTCAAGCAAGTAATTACAATCTAGAATCACATTCTTTATAAGGTTTTGAAATAAAAACCAAGAGTGTTTAGGCTAAACCTTGTTCTTTGCACCTCATCATATTAACTTGTAAGCATATCATTTATATTTTTCATATCTCCTTTTCATTTCATAAGTATCTCTTCATTTTTGGAGCAAGCATGCATGATTTGTGTTGTTTATACCATTTTTACATGATTTTTAGTGTTAAATATATATAAGGTCATCCTATAATTATCCCCTTGGTATATGTTGGTCTTGATGATGTCTAGGAACCCATGACACCCTAAGAAGGTGTATGGTAGGATTAGATTAGCTTTGGAGTTGATTTGAAGGGATTAGAATAGGTTTGGTACGAGGAAAACTATTTTCGATAAGTATATAAAAGTGTTCTGTCCTTGTTTTGATTTTCTGGAAAATCCGACAGTAGGCACGAAATTTTGGCCTTGATATTTAGAAAATATACTTTAAAACGAATCCGTGGCCGCTTGAACGGATTAAAACGGAGTTATAACGAAGAAGTTATGAATTTTTAAAGTTGACGATGAAATATATATTTTTCAGAAAATTTCAGCATACTATTTTTACTTTATTCGAGTCAAAAACGAGCCTTAAGCTTTAAAAATTATTTCGACTTATCAAAAATATATTAGTATACTTTGATACGAAGCTAAGGACATATAATACGTAGAAAACGGATTTGAAACGACTAAGATATGCACGTTTTCATAAACTTGCCGTAACTATTATTTTTAGAAAAACTATATTATTTTTACGAGACAAGTGTTACGGTAACTAAAACGACCATGTTGAAGGCTGTTTTTTAACTATGACGTGGAACTTTTTGGAACGAAATGTCTTCTAATAAAATCAAGATAACCAAGCATATTTTTCAAAACGACCAACCGTTTGTATAGCGGAGTTTTAATAAATTATTTACGGATGCTTAAAATTGGCCGAAACTCACTTTTTACACAACCATTAGACAAAATCACCATCTTTAACCCTTATTATCTTTATGTTCGAGACCTCGATGACGAAAACTCATGAACTGAAACTTTTAGATTTTGATACAAACTTTCTAAAACTGTCGAGTTCGTTTCCTAACGATCGACGCACACCATTTTACGACTAGTTTTTCGAAGCCATTTTTGTCAATTTCATGAAATTTCCGACGACTTTATTTTACGACGAAAAGTGTTAATTTCACAATAAATCATTACAAAACCATTGTAGGATGACATTTTGACGTAAAAACTTGTAAAGTGATTTAAGAATGGTCAAGACGTCAAAAGAGGATTTTTCGACGATAAGTAATATTTTTCAAAACTTGCAAATGGTATAAATAACATACGAATTGCGTGCATAACATTACATCATGACTTATTGCATATCATATCATTCATAATAGGTCAGTTTCGGGATTCACGCTACATTTCGGTGTAACCACTTTTGTCATCGCATCTATTCATCGAGTGAGTAATCACAACCCCCTTTTTACCGTTTTTACTATATTTTGGGGCGAAATGCATGAACCTTTCTTGAGCTAAATTGATCACTACTTTTATTAACTTGTTTGACTAGAACTTGTGAATTCGAATCAAATCTTTGAAATTAATTAGGAAATTATGACTTATTTGAACTTGTTGAACCGTACATGTTATGTCCTTGACCTAAAGTCTCCCATGTTCGGAGCATCACTATAAAGACTCCTATGTTCGGAGTATATCTTTGGGAAGAGGCACCCAGTATATCTTTGGGAAGAGGCACCCAGTATATCTTTGGGAAGAGGCACCCAACATAACTTTGGGTAGTGGCACCCAACTTAATTTGGTTTCATCGGTAGCATACCTGAATTATTATATTCGTGGTACTATATTGTGAACTATTATGACCGCTTATACTTGACTACTTCATACGCTATATATATTGTGCAATGGGTTGTGAATACACAGGTTGTAAGTTTTGTATGGGCGGAACTTGGAACTGAGTGGATTTACAATGCCTTTGCTTTGTGGACTTTTTTTTCGTTGACCGAAAGCTTTGAATATTTCTTACGAGTTTTCTTATTTTGCTAAACATGTTTACTCACCAACTATTTTCATAGTTGACCCGTTTTTTTTCTCTCATGCATTTCAGGTGATCGTTAGTAAGTTTTTCTACCGGGTCTTGCATAATGAAGTTTTCACTTGTTGCTACAAATCATTATGTAATAGAACGCAATATTTTGGGAACTAAACTTTGTAATATATTGCCGATGACGGCTAAACTAGTATTGTAATGGCGTATTATTTCTTTTTAATCTTAACGTTGGTATGTTCTATTATCTTGTGCTTATGTTCCCTTCCGTTACACCTCGTATTTCCGCCTCCGGCGAGGGTGTGACAGATTGGTATCAGAGCCAAAGGTTATAGAGAATGCCGATTTTTCAAAAATAAAAATCACAGCTATAACCAAATTTTTTTTTTATTAAACATTGAACATCATCCGAGTCATCTAGTCCTATCGTTGCATCGTTAATCATAAATTATACATAGCCTGATCAACTATGTCTAATTTATGAAGAACCATGCAATGATAAGAGTGGTAGTTTTAAATCATGTTTAGTCGAGTCTTTAGAGTCTGGTCACCTGAAGTTGCATTGGTCGGGTGGGTATGCATAGCATGTTTTTACGTTCACGTCTACATTACCGTATCTTATTTATACCCTCTCTTTTCCATCTTTCGACTTGTTAGACATAGCATGCCCCTGATCCTGTCATATTTCGATCACTATAACACATTACCACCGTTCTGCACCTCAACTGACTTCGTTCGAATGTCGTTTACTCAACCCGATGTTTTGGTCCTCTGTAGGATCATGGCTGCAAGAAACACACGCTCAGGAGGTAGCAACAACGACAACCCAAACAACAATGACAATCCAAACAACAACGCTGCTGGAATAGCGGATCTACTCACCTAAATTATAACACATCTCGATGCTAGACGAACCAACAACGGAGAAGGTACTTCAAACGCTGGTCAAGGATGCAGCTACAAAACTTTCATGACATGTAAGCCAATGGAATTTCATGGTACTGAGGGTGCCATTGGACTGCTAACCTGGTTCGAGAATGTTGAGTCGAAGCTTAGTATCACGAAATGTGCTGAAGAAAATAAGGTTGAGTTCTCTGCTGGCCTACTACAGGGACGAGCTTTGACCTGGTGGAACAACCAACTACAGATCAGAGGAAGAGGGGCTGCAAATGCATTATCTTGGGAAGCATTCAAGAAACTACTAACTGATGAGTACTGCAAAAAAGATGAAGTGCAGAAACTGGAAGAAGAATTTTGGAACCACTTGATGGTAGGAGTAGAGATCGACAAGTACACGATCCGGTTCCACGAGTTAACTAGAAGTTGATTGACCGATATATATGGGGATTGATACTAGAAATTAGGAGGGATGTCACCTCTTCGAACCCAACCACTCTGCAAGCCGCTGTGAGTATGGCGTATCGCTTGACAAATGATGTGATCAGGTCTGGAGAACTAACAAAAGCAAACGACACTGGACGAAAGCGACAGGAGGATCACCAGGGAAACCGAGACCAGAATCAGCAAAACAAGAGGCAGCGAATAACCCAGAACTATGGGGCGATCACCCAGGAGCGCAAAGGATATACAGGTCCACATCCTTTGTGTACTCGATGTAATTATCATCACTCAGGAGACTGCCGAAAGTGCGACAAATGCGGACAGACGGGCCACTTCGCGCGAAATTGCTCAAACAGGACTGGAAATCAAGGACAGAGAAAGGCATGTTACGAGTGTGGAAGTCTAGATCACCTTCGCAATACCTGTCCAAAGCTGAAAAGAACTCCCAATCAAGGAGGTAATCGTCCAAACCTGGCGTTGGCAATAGAAGGCCCACAAGATCAGAACATTGAAATTCCTCCCGCACGTGGTCGGGCATTCTATCTGGGCACCGAGGAAGCCCGCAACGCGTAACGGGTACATTCTTTTGAGCAACCACTTTATTTCTGTACAACATGATTTTGAGTGCATCACTTCCTTCCAATTCTTACCACGTTCACGATATTGATTAATTCGAGACCTATTGATATCGACCTTAGTTGTTATATATTTTGTTGATTTGATTTGATTTGTGTAAGCAAATCGAATATCGAGCGAATCTTTCAAAAGACTACATTCAAAAGACTTGTTTCCTAGCTTGATCTAGTGACAGTTCTTGTTTGATGAGTTGCGAAAGTCGAGCTAAGAAACAAGTTTACTCAAGTCACTATCTAAAGGTCTTTTGAGGGCTACGTTCGATATTGGGTAAGTTTACCCCATCAAATCTAATCACGGGCATGTAATTAGTTGGATGAGGAACCCTTATGCTTGAGCACTGACATGATCATTTAGACTATTCGTTCGAGCATGAACTTTTAGAACTCTTGTCGAGGTTCGGACCATAGTATCGTTAATCGAATCACGAGGACGTGATTCCGCTGACATGGGAAGAATGTCACAATTCTTAATTTCCGGTCATTTCTTAAATTAAATATGCATCATGTTGGTTCATTCATGATTTTTCATTTCACATTAAACGCGTAAATTTTATATTAAATAAACGTTATCGCGTGAGTTATTATTTTGAATATTTAATCCGTTACTTCTAAAAATGATCCCGATATATTTTTATACTTACATTTAGTTTATAAAAACTATATTTTGAGTTTACCTAGTGTTTTAAATTTATTTTGTATATAAATCGTTAAAGTTATATTATTACGACGTTTTTCTTAAAAACTACACGAAAATTTTTATATCACTCAAATTTCACAAGGAATGTATTTTTGCAATTTTTATAATATCATTATACTCTATTTTGATCTATTAAAATTTTACTTATACCTAAAAGTACCATTTACCTTTACTTATACATTTTCCTACATTTTTAACAAATATTAGACAAGTAAATACATATTTAAAAAAAAAAAAAAAGATATTTTGCCAATCCCTCCCCCCTTGGCCGACCAAGGGGAGGGTGGCATTGATTATGGTTGGTAAAATTTCTTTCAACATAGATAGATTTACACTTCATGTAATATTTCAACACATTTCATTTCACTTCTATTATTTCATCAAGTAGTAAAAAAAAAAAAAAAAAAACTTTTCTCTCTTCTTTGTTTCCTCTCTTCAACCGGCCATCCAAGGTGTTTTGAAAGGATCATCCAAAAATTTCTCAAGCAAGTAATTACAATCTAGAATCACATTCTTTATAAGGTTTTGAAATAAAAACCAAGAGTGTTTAGGCTAAACCTTGTTCTTTGCACCTCATCATATTAACTTGTAAGCATATCATTTATATTTTTCATATCTCCTTTTCATTTCATAAGTATCTCTTCATTTTTGGAGCAAGCATGCATGATTTGTGTTGTTTATACCATTTTTACATGATTTTTAGTGTTAAATATATATAAGGTCATCCTATAATTATCCCTTTGGTATATGTTGGTCTTGATGATGTCTAGGAACCCATGACACCCTAAGAAGGTGTATGGTAGGATTAGATTAGCTTTGGAGTTGATTTGAAGGGATTAGAATAGGTTTGGTACGAGGAAAACTATTTTCGATAAGTATATAAAAGTGTTCTGTCCTTGTTTTGATTTTCTGGAAAATCCGACAGTAGGCACGAAATTTTGGCCTTGATATTTAGAAAATATACTTTAAAACGAATCCGTGGCCGCTTGAACGGATTAAAACGGAGTTATAACGAAGAAGTTATGAATTTTTAAAGTTGACGATGAAATATATATTTTTCAGAAAATTTCAGCATACTATTTTTACTTTATTCGAGTCAAAAACGAGCCTTAAGCTTTACAAATTATTTCGACTTATCAAAAATATATTAGTATACTTTGATACGAAGCTAAGGACATATAATACGTAGAAAACGGATTTGAAACGACTAAGATATGCACGTTTTCATAAACTTGCCGTAACTATTATTTTTAGAAAAACTATATTATTTTTACGAGACAAGTGTTACGGTAACTAAAACGACCATGTTGAAGGCTGTTTTTTAACTATGATGTGGAACTTTTTGGAACGAAATGTCTTCTAATAAAATCAAGATAACCAAGCATATTTTTCAAAACGACCAACCGTTTGTATAGCGGAGTTTTAATAAATTATTTACGGATGCTTAAAATTGGCCGAAACTCACTTTTTACACAACCATTAGACAAAATCACCATCTTTAACCCTTATTATCTTTATGTTCGAGACCTCGATGACGAAAACTCATGAACTGAAACTTTTAGATTTTGATACAAACTTTCTAAAACTGTCGAGTTCGTTTCCTAACGATCGACGCACACCATTTTACGACTAGTTTTTCGAAGCCATTTTTGTCAATTTCATGAAATTTCCGACGACTTTATTTTACGACGAAAAGTGTTAATTTCACAATAAATCATTACAAAACCATTGTAGGATGACATTTTGACGTAAAAACTTGTAAAGTGATTTAAGAATGGTCAAGACGTCAAAATAGGATTTTTCGACGATAAGTAATATTTTTCAAAACTTGCAAATGGTATAAATAACATACGAATTGCGTGCATAACATTACATCATGACTTATTGCATATCATATCATTCATAATAGGTCAGTTTCGGGATTCACGCTACATTTCGGTGTAACCACTTTTGTCATCGCATCTATTCATCGAGTGAGTAATCACAACCCCCTTTTTACCGTTTTAACTATATTTTGGGGCGAAATGCATGAACCTTTCTTGAGCTAAATTGATCACTACTTTTATTAACTTGTTTGACTAGAACTTGTGAATTCGAATCAAATCTTTGAACTTAATTAGGAAATTATGACTTATTTGAACTTGTTGAACCGTACATGTTATGTCCTTGACCTAAAGTCTCCCATGTTCGGAGCATCACTATAAAGACTCCTATGTTCGGAGTATATCTTTGGGAAGAGGCACCCAGTATATCTTTGGGAAGAGGCACCCAGTATATCTTTGGGAAGAGGCACCCAACATAACTTTGGGTAGTGGCACCCAACTTAATTTGGTTTCATCGGTAGCATACCTGAATTATTATATTCGTGGTACTATATTGTGAACTATTATGACCGCTTATACTTGACTACTTCATACGCTATATATTGTGCAATGGGTTGTGAATACACAGGTTGTAAGTTTTGTATGGGCGGAACTTGGAACTGAGTGGATTTACAATGCCTTTGCTTTGTGGACTTTTTTTTCGTTGACCGAAAGCTTTGAATATTTCTTACGAGTTTTCTTATTTTGCTAAACATGTTTACTCACCAACTATTTTCATAGTTGACCCGTTTTTTTTCTCTCATGCATTTCAGGTGATCGTTAGTAAGTTTTTCTACCGGGTCTTGCATAATGAAGTTTTCACTTGTTGCTACAAATCATTATGTAATAGAACGCAATATTTTGGGAACTAAACTTTGTAATATATTGCCGATGACGGCTAAACTAGTATTGTAATGGCGTATTATTTCTTTTTAATCTTAACGTTGGTATGTTCTATTATCTTGTGCTTATGTTTCCTTCCGTTACACCTCGTATTTCCGCCTCCGGCGAGGGTGTGACAGAAACAACTAGGAGAAGCATTTGCTAAGAGTGCAAAAATTGCACATTTGATGAAAGCCTTCTGATCTGTAGTAGGCGGATCCCAACGTTATAACTAGCCGGATCCCTCCCAAGAGGGAACCGTGGGATCCGGGAAGACAGTTATCTGATACAGATCACCATACACCTAAGTTATCTCCTCAATCACATCATGATGGCTAAACATGATTCTTTAACCCTACTTAAGGCTTCCTCAAGCATAGCAGGTCTCACATTCATCCGTAGATAAATTAGGAACAAATCTAAAGTACTTTTGAATTTTCAAACTCACCAATATCCACCATTTTTCCGCTCCAACACTCACACATTATTCCTCACATCTCATAACACTTAGTTTGATATTTCTATCAATTTTAGTAAATTGATTTTAGTCACTTTTAACTCTAAAATAGGCGTGAAACTAGTCTTTTATTTTTCTTTATTTTTTAAGATTTGATCAAATTTCTCTTGAGCTATCATCTAACTTCTAGGACTAATTACCACCATTTTTCCATTTCAAATCAAATGGTATCCTTCTCAGGCACTTAGTTAGACTGACTAAAGTCCACTTTTCTACCCAAAACCATCATTAAGCATCCTCACTCCTTATAGTTGAGCATTTAAGACATCCACCACTCAAGACATCAAAAGAAAGTCAAAACCTCAAAATACATAGGCACTAGACCTTACAAAAAGCATAATCATTTCATCACATATCTGTCTGACAGACGGATCCCTGGTTTATAACCAGACGGATCCCTGGTGAGAGGGATCCGTTGGATCCGTGTCTACAGAAAGACCTCAATCAACTTTTCTCTTCAAATTTTAGCCACCTTTGGTAATCTAAACACTTTTAGCCAACATTTAATGTTATCCTAGAGCTGAACAATATCTCAACTGACCTTAGTGCATGCTTAATCCCCTTAGTGGTCATGAATTTAATGTCTTAATTCAAAATCATCCTTTATAAACCAAACACTCTTGAGGCTAAGTCATCACTCTTACCTAGTACTCAAAAATCAGTAGTTAGAAGCTCATATTGCATCCTCACCATCACCATGACTAAAGCACTTAGCAACAACTCTTCAACCAAAGGTTCATCCAAAAGGAATGGTTATATGATTCATGAGATTTCATCCACCGAATCATCTCCCGTAAGAGATAACAATGCTAGAATCCCACCTCAACAAACCCATTCAACAATTGCTAAGAAAACCGCAAGAATTAGCATTAAACCTTTTTGGGCTAGAAAAGGGTTCATCTAGTTCTAAACCAAACATAGCTAGTTCTAGCAAACCATCTAAACCTTCATTCATAGAGCATGGACTGCACTCTTTCACCGAGCCTCTCTCTCACCCAAATCTCTATTCATTAGAGCATTCACCATCGAGAACTTCCCACTCACCAACTTTCTCGTTAAATAGGGAACCACCTACAACACCAACTAGTCCATCATTGGAAACAAGGAACCACCAAGGGCTTGATCATATGGAGTAATTTCCATTACCACCACCCTCATTTTTAGTAGAATCTTATCCTACATCTCTCAATGAAACCCTACCATCATTCGTAGAGCCTCCTCAAAACATCTAATTTCCTCCGGTTCCAAATCAAGACAATAATTGTTCAAATTGTCTAATCACCCAAGGACTTGTTCAAGAAGTACGAAATGAGTTACATTTCATGTTTAATAATCTTCATGAAATATTGGACCAAATCAACAAGTCTACTCATCCTTAGACTCAAGCACATTGTTGCTTTTTAAGTTTTAGTAACTTACAAGTATTAGTAGATTATGTATTACGTGGCTAAGTCATTCTCTTATTTTTAGAGATTTGTTGATTATCTCTTATATTTTATTGAATGATAGTTTATATGCCATATTGGTTTGAGAATATGTGTGTTGCTTGAATATACATCTCACTTTGATGTTTCCATTATTTGTTATATCATCATTGATGTATTCTGTCATCAGATAGACAGATCCTTGGAAATTTCCTAGACGGATCCCTCCAAGGAGGGAATCGTGGGATCCGTGCAACAGAAGACCAATTTTTTTACTAACTTGAGTCTTATTTGCAGGAAATTATGCACTATATACTTGTTTTCTAACCTTTGTTTTGTAGATTTTCAAAATACACATGAAGACATTGACACCCTAAGCTAGGGGGAGCCTTGTGTCAAACCATACATTGCAAAACCATTTGCAATATAATCCTCATATGGATTACATTTCGTTACGTCCTCTTGCAAAGTTGCTATCATTAAGGGGGAGTGTTATCATCACTATGACAAAACCATTTGCAACCATAGTTGCAATACATTAGCTTAGTAGTTTTTATTTACTTGACGCCCTCACAAAGGGATGGACTCGTCAAGGGGGAGTTAAGACGAGAACTCTTCCCGTCACTTTCTCTCTATATTTTTTCTCTTTTACATGTTTTCCTTAAAACATTTTGTTAGTTTCTTTTCGACGCTCTTTTTGTTTCGACAAAAAGGGGGAGAAGAGAGTAAAAACTCCAATTCGAACTTTTACGAATTTTAGTTTTCTCCTTAAAATAACTTTATGTTTTGTCATCACCAAAAAGGGGGAGGTTGTTAATACAAATAAGCCGTAAAAACGTTTATTTATATTTTACGATCTTCTAATATTTTGTCGATAACAAACGTAAAATCATTTTAACGAAACAAATAAAATACGTAAATAGTTTGAGCCAATAGTTTTCTAACACACTTACGTTTTCACATAAAACACTAAAACAAGTATAAGTGATGTTATGATTTAATAATACATATGTACAACAACTAGTGTTTACATATTAGTCAAATATATACATAACTAGTATGTATTATAAATGGGTACACACTACAACCCATGGAGCATATTCATAACCCATGGTATTGAACCATTTGACTAGATGTATTGCATCTATTAGATACATTGTATCTAAGAAAATACCCATAGACCAACCCATAACCCATGACCCATAACCAAAAAACCCATGGGCAAAGAGGAGCGTCCCACGGATCCCTGAGATTACACTAGATGGATCCCTTAAGGGAGGGATCCGTGGAACAATAGTTGTTTTTCCTCTATAAATAATGAGTCATTTCTTCCTTTTGGGTTGCCACTCCCACACATACTTTCCCCAAGTATTATAACTCTCTAACCACTGATCCTAAGGGATCCTTCTATGTAGTTTGTCTTTTGTTTTTGTGTGATTCTCTAGGTTCCTCTTAAAGGCGAGATCACCACTTCTTGAAGTCGAGAAAGCTCAAGTCCATGAGTTGCCATGCTTCGTCATCATCAAGACTACTGAGGTTCTCTTGTTGATACTTCTTTCTTTTTCCATAGATGTGTTGTGTCGAAGGCATTAGTGAAGGATGCCGAAAGAGTCAAGACGAAAGCATTAGTGAAAGGTGCTTAACGTCCGTGTCGAAAGCATTAGTGAAGGGTGCTTAGAAGTCAAGGCTAGAGGCATTAGTGAAGGATGCCTAGAAGTCAAGACACAAGATATTAGTGAAGGGTGTCTTGAAGATCGAGTCAAAGACATTAGTGAAAGGTGCCTAAGGTGTACATTCAATATCGTGTGATTCGATGTACATGATAGATTAGTATTGGGTCAAAGGATATTGTTATCCTTGATGATGCTATTGTAAGGAGTAGATCACCTTTGAGTTTAGGTGTTGTGTAGTGTTTGGTAGTAGTTCCTCCATTGTAATGGAACTCGGTAATTAGCCTAGTACCAGATAAAGGGTAGGCGACATTGTGGTAGGTATGGTTCACCTTGGTGAAAGAACCCGGTGGTTAGCCTAGTACCGGAAAAAGAGTAGGCGACGTTGTGAAGGCTTCTCCGCCATAAGGAGTTGGTGTCGTGTAGTGATTACGAACTCTCGAGTAGGTGACTCGGAGAGTGGAGTAGGGCAAGGAAGGTGTCCTTGTAGCCGAACCACTATAATACTCGTGTCGTGGTTATGTGCTTCTTACTCTTTATCTTTCATTACACTTTTATATATATATATCTATCAACGTCCAACATGCACATCTAAATAGATTGAAATAAGTCGATTTAATATTTTAAAACAAAGTTTTAATTGGTAAAACTATTCATCCCCCCCTTCTAGTTTTTCACATAACATGTAACCACCTGCATTTTCAGGTTACTTTTCATTTCCGAATTTACTATTCGCTTTCATTATTTATCCCGTAAATATTTTTTTTTCTTTTATTTTACTATCATGACAATACGAAACTCGACAATTCGTCCTGACGACGTACGTTAAATCCATTCATAACCAATTTCACAAAGCTGTGACTGAGAATTACATTAGGGTTTAAACATCATTCGGACATCCTGATATATCCATAAAACACTATAAACATTAGAAATATGTAATTCTACCATTTTATGTAAATTACACAAATATTGGAATTTTACGTTTTCCAGTTATGCGTTTTACGCGATTTACGCGTTTTTGACCCGCGTTTCCACCTTTAGACAGTGTTTTAGCACCCAATGAGACTTATCACTCACTTTACATTTTTATATGGATTATAATGACAAGTCTCATTATTCCTGCAAATTTTGTATTTTTACAATACCTAGTTTTACGTTTTATGGCTTAACAAATTACGGTTGGCATTTAACGGAACCAAAACACATCATAACACCAAGATATTATCAAAAGATAATATCTCATCCCACTAACTCTAGGTGACCGCCCATATGGGGTGATTTACCATAACGTTGGCATCAACTCATCTATTTTTCATGTTAAGTCATACATGTGTCCTATAAATAGCAAGTGAAAGACATTCCAAAAACCCTCATCCCCCTTCCTTTGGTCGTTTACATCATAAAACCGACACACACTTCACACTTTGATTCATGACTTCAAGTTGATGCTAAAAAGGTTGCAAGTAGCAAGTTACTACATCAAATCTCTAGCAAGTTTAAGTGATCCTCTTGAGTTTAAATCCACTCAAGTCACTTAAGAGTTCATTACCAATCCGTCATTATTACAAGAAGTGTAGAAGGGTACCAAGGGGTGAAAAGCTTGATCAATCAAAGTCCTATCCTTACTAGTTATTCCTTTCTTTTTGAAAGCCAAAAGTTGTAAGCAACTCATCACCACCACCACTCCATTGTCTCATGTTTATTATTGCTAATCTTGTTAAATGCATGCTTTATATATGGTTACTATATTGATCATGATGTACACATACTCAAACATATGTTTTAATTCACATATTGTCATAATATTAACAAACTAGTAAACTAGTTATATTCTACATATTTGAAGTCATTTAAAATTGCTATATATGGACTTGGTAACTTATATACTACTGTAGACAAAATAAAAAGGTACATATAGCAACTTGAATCACTCGAAACGGACAAACGAGTCAAAAGTTATGGTAATAAGAAGTTAGAAAACCCTAGAAATGACCATTTTTGTTTGCTGATAATTTTTGTTTGCTGATGAATCTGTCTTATAAAAAGTGGTACTTCTGATCCGAATCATCAAAAACTTAAAACAAAAAAGTTGTCCGGAACGATGTTTTAAATTGAATATTAGGAAACTCGGCCTGAAAAGACCAAATGATATCATTAACTGCCAAATATTTGTAAAACAGTTTTTATCGGCAAAATTGGATTTTTAAAAGTTAAAAATATAAAAACCATGTCATTTTTATAACTAGTTATATATTGAATTGTTACAAAAATTTCATTATTGACTATATTTATAACCACTTGTAAACTTTGAGAAATTGTAAAAACTAAATGTTTGTTAAAAATATAATAAAACTTTTATAATATAATAATCGTAACTCAAATTATATATATATATTTTTTACTAAAGTACTACAATAGTAGGGAGCTTCATGTGAGGGGGTTTTTTTTTTGGGTAAAGGGGTTTACCCCGGTAAATATATAACCAAAAAATAATGTTAAGTACAAATGGAATGTGGCTGAAGTACCACATTAACCTCAAGCGAAGAGCTTGATAAACACTAGTGTTTATGACATGCCATAAACACAAAACCTAGCTATATTACATCAACAAACTAGGCATAAACAAGTAAAAAAACTTGTGCCAAGCGAGCATCCCGCATCCAGTCACTCCACGAAGGGAGCAAGTTAACCCAGGAAGTTTGCCTCCTTAAAAACCCTTTCCAAGAAAAACCCAAAGGGAAAAACCTTGGAGTAGGGAAAAAGAGTACAACCCTTACCCGGCACTCCCTTCGTGTATACATATACTTGGAATCTTCCATTTATCCAAAATCAATCGAGACCTCGAGGTTAGCTTCTTGAAGCTTCATGTGAGGGGTTTCATTTGGGTAAAACGTATCGACGAGTTTGCTGGATTTATGATTTAAAGTGTCCTGGCTCCTCGAACGTTTACTACATGACCTCTGAATTATGATGGCCCGAACGGTAGTATGATATCTATAAACTTAATACGTTTTCACATATTAAAACTGTTACTACAAAAATCAATCTATAAATGAGTATATCATGATCAACATAGAGAGATATATATAGGATGGTTTATGTTTTTCCTAAACATTATTCCAAACCTAAGTCAACATTCCATTTTTAGGTTGCACGTAGAAGTTTCCCGGTTTATCCATCACATCCGTTAGAGTACTTAACATTATTAACTCTCGGTGAGTTCATAACCCCACTTTTTACTACTTAATTGTTTTACAAACCCTTGGAGGAAATACATGCTTTATTTTAAATCGAACACATTTCTTTGAAATTATACTTGAATGTATTATTTGCACTAAGTACCACTATTGCCAATCTTAAGTCCCTATTATCATGAACCATTAATCACTTGCGAGTGAACGCGACTAATGTGGATAGATCTATCGAGATTGATGAAATCCCGTTTGTGTTGACCGGGTAGGCAAACAAACGCACTCTATTTGAAGATCCATAGGTTTAATGGCAAATTACCTATTAGGGCAACTGTTACTATTATATCAAAGCTGTTAACGTTTCAGTGTCATGAGCTTAGTGCAATAATATCTGTTTTGTTTTCTAAACTATGAATGTGAGACTAATTACCTCACGTTACGAATATTGTGTTCAACCATCAAACAAACTCTATGAATTTCACTCAACCTTTGTGTTGACAGTTTTAAGCATGTATTTCAGGTCCATAATGTTGGAAGCTGGCACCGAAGGGCGAGGACAAGATCAAGAAGGCTATAAATAATTTATCATTCACAAAACATCAAAAACTTGTCACAACATTAACCCTAAAAATGATTTGCTCTTGGCGATTCCCTTCCATCTTAAAAATTTGACTAACGATTTGCTCTTGGCGATTCCCTTCCATCTTAAAAATTCGACTATCATCTTGCTCTAATCCATTCTTTCTTGTGTTAACCTGTTTCCATTAATCAACTACACTTGTGTTATTGCTTGATTGTCACAGGTTCTTGCAAATGTTTGGGTTTAGGGTTTGTTTGGTGTCGTTTATCTTTTTAGGGTTTCGTTATTTTGCTACTGATTTGCTAATTGTTTTTTATTATCATGGTGAAGTTTGGTTAGTTTAGTTCTGTGTATAATCATGCCTTAGTTCTTCTGAGGCTATCGTGGTTGAAGATTGACGAGGATCTTCGTGTTTACTGGTTTTTTCGGTTTTAGGGTTTCGGTTCTCTTATTTTCTGGTTATCGTTTTTTAGGTTTGATCTACTTTCTTGTTTTGTTTTTGGATAAAGGGGTTTACCCCGGTAAATATATAACCAAAAAATAATGTTAAGTACAAATGGAATGTGGCTGAAGTACCACATTAACCTCAAGCGAAGAGCTTGATAAAACTAGTGTTTATGACATGCCATAAACACAAATAACCTAGCTATATTACATCAACAAACTAGGCATAAACAAGTAAAAAAACTTGTAACAAGCGAGCATCCCGCATCCATCCAATCCACGAAGGGAGCAAGTTAACCCAGGAAGTTTGCCTCCTTAAAAACCCTTTCCAAGAAAAACCCAAAGGGAAAAACCTTGGAGTAGGGAAAAAGAGTACAACCCTTACCCGGCACTCCCTTCGTGTGAAATACATATACTTGGAATCTTCCATTTATCCAGAATCAATCGAGACCTCGAGGTTAGCTTCTTGAACTTGAAAGTAACCAACTTCAACCGAATAGTAGAGACAATGGTGGCAACCACTTCAGCAACAGAAGACTTCTTACGCTTGAACAGCCTAGAATTGCGCTCCATCCAAACGAAGTAAGTAGTAGCAGCAAGCAATATTCGAGAAATGATACTACTAACCGACCGCCCCTTAGATACAGGAATAAGAACTGTAACAGCACTCTCCAACGAAGGTGGGACCGCATCCATACCAGATAAAATCCGAACCTGAAACCAAACCTGCATAGAAAATTGGCACTCAAAAAATAAATGAGAATGCGAATCCGGAACCAATTCACAAAGCGGGCATCTAAGCAAGGCCAAATCAACGTCAGGACCAACATCCCATTGTCGCATCCTATCCTGAGTCTTTAGCTTCTGCTTAATAGCGAGCCACAAATGTATAGCATGCCTTGGAATACAATGAGAGAACCAAGAAACATTACACCATTCAACCAAATCAGCCCGAATACGCAGAGATTCCCATGCACCCGAGACTGAAAAACAACTAAAATTGCCATCCAGGTTGCGCCATAATATTCCATCATCAGTAGCATTTAGAGTAGGAACCGGAAGAGCAGCTAACAATGGAAATCGAGATAACCAGTCCAACGGCCATCACCAAACATCAGTTGCAATCAGATCATAAACCGAGTCAGATAAATTAAACCCGCTCGGGCAATATCTCTAGCAGTAAGCAAATTATGAATCAGGCTTAACTGACACCACATATCAAACCAAACCGAAGTGTCCTTCCCATTATTGATCTTATGCCAGATAAAAGGACGAACCTTGGGTCTAATGGCTAGAAGCTTGCGCCAACCCCAGCTAACATCCCCCAAACAAGGGACATCCCAAAAACTTCTCCCACAAAGTTTATATGAATGGATCCATTGCACCCATAGCGACTCTTTATGTGTCAAAATACTCCAAATGTGAGTAGTCATGAGAGCAATGTTAAAATCCTCCAAACGACGAATACCAAGGCCACCTTCTTTCTTTGGCTTACAAACAGATTCCCAAGCAACCTTAGCCTTTCCCCTTTTCATTTCTCCTTGACACCAAAGGAAACCCCTCATAAGCTGCTCTAACTCATGGATAATACGAGTAGGAAGGATAAAAACCGAAGCACAATATAAATGCATCAAAGATAAAACAAACATCACCAACTGAAGCCTACCCGCAAGAGATAAGAACTTATTATGCCAGTCATTCACACGACCTTCCAATTTTTCAACAAGCACCTTGCAATCCCTATAAAGAAGTCTTGATGAAATAAGGGGGACCCCAAGGTACCTGACAGGGAGAGAACCCTCTGCAAACGGCATAGACTGGAGAATAGCAGCTTTAATAGCATTAGGAACATTACAAAAGCTTTGGAAGCTCGTATGCAAAGACTAAAACGGAATGAAGCTGGTACTAATGATGCGTCTCAGCCACGTAAACCTCTTAGGATTTTACGTAACCCTAACATTGCTTCTTCTGATGATACCTCGACTCTAACTCCTGGTGGTTCTTCTTTTGCTGTTCCGTCACATGATATTCCTTTGAACTATCGAGAATTTAACATTGACTCGAGTGTTAATCCAAAAGTACAAACTGCTGAACATGATTCGTTATTTTGCGGTGACACGGGTATTGTGCAATCTGAGTTCCCAACGCTTGGTGAGGTTCTGGGAGCAGCTAAAAGTGGTACTATGGTGGGTAATCAAGACACTAGTGTTAATGGGGCTGCTGGGGCTTCGTTGGATACTAGAACTATAATGGGAAATCATGTTATTAACCAGGATATGAGTGGTCTACCTAAAGGTAATGGAATTAGTGTGGCTAGTCAAGCTGGTAAACTTAAAGGTGTAGTCATGCATGCTACTTCGGAGAGCCCTATCGTCCAATCGTCTGAAGTGCACCCTTCAACTTATGTTGGGGCTGCTAGTGGCTCGAATCAGGACCACGGTAATACATCTACTCCTGTAAAAGGTAAGTCCAACTTTCGTGCAATTAAAGTTGATAATATGTTTAATGGTGTTGACGTGTCCATTCCCCTTAAGGTGGTACAGAATATTAGCACTAAATTTGATAACACCTTGTATGGATACTTCATTGGTAAGCGTATTGCATTCCCTGTGGTTGAGTATTTTGCACATAATAACTGGGCTAAGTATGGTTTAAAACGGATCATGATGAATGAAAAAGGCTTCTTTTTCTTTAAGTTTGACTCTCAGGTTGGTTTGGAGGCTGTTCTTGAAGGAGGTCCGTTGATGATTAAGAATAGTCCTATTATTCTTAAAAAGTGGACCATGAGTACTAGTTTGATGAAAGAGGAGTTAACCCGCATTCCGGTATGGGTTAAACTTCATGATGTTCCGTTACAGGTATTTTCTGAAGATGGTATTAGTATTATTGCAACACATATTGGTACGCCTATCATGCTTGATTCTTTTACTAGCTCTATGTGTATTGAATGTTAGGGTAGGAGTAGTTTTGCCCGTTGCTTAATTGAAATTGACTCTCATGTTCCCCTTAAGGAATCTATTACTATTGGGGTACCATATTTGGATCAACCTGGGTTTTCTTCTGAAACTATTAGGGTGGAATATGAGTGGAAACCTCCTAGGTGTGATGTTTGTTTGATTTTTGGCCACTCAGTTGACTCTTGTCCCAAGACAATTGTGACTCCACCGGTTGTGGAGGATAAAAATGATGGGTTTCAACTAGTTGGGAAAAAGGGTAAAGCTAAGAGGAATGCTAAGGACAATAAAAGTGGTACGGTTTTTAACAGGGTTCCAGTTGGTAAAAACATGAAGTATAGACCCAAAGCTGTTAACACTCCTTCCACTAGCAAACCCCCTCAAGGAGTTGCTAGTACTAGTACGGGACCTTCACTTAATCAGGTAGGCAATATTGTTTCACCTAATATCTCTACATCTAATGACCCTACTGATGTGGCTACTAAGGGTAGTCAACCTGTTCATGCTTCACCTACGGTAAGTAATCCAATTCTGGCTCCTAATATATCTACATCTAACCCGTTTGGTTCTTTGGCTACCTATGATGATGTTGACGAGACTAATGGTTTGGAGGATGATGATGAGGTTGAAAATGTTTATGACGAAACTGGTAATTTGTTTGACAAATCGGGGGCAAGCACTCCTGTTCTGAATGTCCTTGATGTTTAGTATCGCCTCTTGGAATATAAGGGGTTTGAACCATTCCCCTTAACAAAAAGAGGTTAAACAGGTGGTAAACGATAATAATCTTAGTGTATGTGCTATCTTGGAATCTCATGTTGATGCATCGGTGGTGTATGATACATGTCGTAATGTTCGTCGTCGGTGGAAGTGGACGTCAAATGGTAGTCTATGTGATAAGGGGTCCCGTATTATTCTTGGTTGGAATGATGATATTGTTGATGTTATGATTATGTCTCAAACTAACCAGGTTATGCATGTTCAGGTTAATACTCGGGCGGACATCAAAACTTTTTTCTGTTCTTTTGTATATGCAGATAATTATTATGTTCATCGGCGTGCCCTTTGGTCCAATCTTGTTTGCCATGCTGGTTTTATGCGTACTAGGCCTTGGGTTTTGTTGGGAGATTTTAATGCGGCTCTAAAATTGGAGGATCATTCATGTGGTAGTTATGCTCCTTACATTGCTATGCATGAATTTAAAGATTGTGTTCAGAAAATGGAGGTTGAAGATATTAATAGTACTGGCCTTCACTTTACTTGGAATTAGAAACCAAGAGGCGCCTTTGGTACATTGAAGAAAATTGATCGGGTGATGGGCAATCTGAAGTTTGCTGACTTGTTTCCAGGTTCGTTTGCCATATTTCAACCTTATCGTATTTCAGATCATTCTCCGTGTGTTCTGCGTATTCCCCAGGTAACTAAGCCTAAGCCTAAACCGTTCAAATTCTCTAACTTCTTGGTTCATAAAGATGGATTTAGCAATACAATTACTGCGGGATGGAATCTTAATATTCATGGTTGTGCTATGTATCGTGTGGTTCAATGCTTAAAGGGGCTGGAATCTCCTTTTCGTAAGCTTTTGCACAGTCAAGGTAATCTTCATGAGCGGGTGGTTAGGATTCGAAAGGAGTTAGATGAGGTCCAAAAGGCTATTGATACAGATCTGTCTAATTCAGACTTACGAGAGGAACATGCTCATTATCTTCTTGCATATAAGGAGGCTACGTTAGATGAAGAACGGTTTTTAAAGCAGAAATCTAAAGTTCAATGGCTTCATGCAGGTGATTCTAATACGGCCTATTTTCACAATATTGTTAAAAGCAAATGTGCCCGTAATCAAATTGAAATGGTTAGAGATGCAAACAATGTCTTGTTCGAGGGTAATCAGGTTGCAGGTGCTTTTGTTGCTCACTATGAACAGTTTCTTGGTATGGAAGGAAAATGTACTCTCTTTGATAATTATGGTATATTCTCTAATGTTCTTCCTCATCAATTGGCTGGCTCGATGGTTCGTCATGTTACGGATGCGGAGATTAAGGATGCTATATTTTCTATGGGGGATGATAAAGCTCCTGGTCCCGATGGTTACACGGCTGCTTTCTTTAAGAAAGCATGGGATATTGTGGGTGCTGAGGTAAGGACTGATGTTCGTGATTTTTTCATTAATGGTAAGCTTCTCAAGGAGATTAATCATACCATTATATCTTTGATTCCTAAAGTGTCTACCCCGTCTAAGATTAATGATTATAGGCCTATTTCTTGCTGTAATGTCATGTATAAATGCATTAGCAAAATCCTTGCTAATCGTATTAAAGAAGGCCCTGGTCAGTTGGTTAGTATTAATCAATCTGCTTTTGTTCCTGGTCGTCGTATATCTCATAATATATTACTTACCCAAGAGCTTATGCGGAATTATCATAGAGGGAGAGGTCCTCCTAGATGTGCGTTTAAGGTTGATATTCAGAAGGCATATGATACGGTTGATTGGACTTTTCTTATGGCTATTCTGATTGGTTTTGGTTTTCACTCCAAAATGGTTGATTGGATCATGGTATGTATCTCATCTACGTCTTATTCCATATGTGTTAATGGTGATCTTCATGGCTGGTTTTAAGGTAAGCGGGGCCTTAGACAAGGTGACCCGTTATCTCCATATTTGTTTACGCTGGTTATGGAAGTGCTAACGCTTATATTGCAGAAAAAGGTTTCGAATGCTGTAGATTTTCAGTTTCATCAATTGTGTGAGCAACAGAGAATTATTAACCTTTGTTTTGCAGATGACCTCTTCTTGTTTGCTAGAGGCCATCATGAGTCTGTTAATGTCATTATGCATGCTTTAGAGTACTTTCTTGTTTTGTTATTATGGACAAGTTTGGTGATTTAAACGTTGACATGGACGCATTGAAAGCTCGAATGCAGCAATTCAAGGACTTGGAAGCTGGTAATGTTGATTCAACGCAACCAAAATTGGCCACTAGGGTTTTGCGAAACCCTTGTTTGGAGTGACAACCTGTGGACCTTGCTGCTACAATGACTCTACCCACAGGTCTTGTGAATCCTCGTAATCTTAGTGCTGTTGAGGGTTCAAGTTCTGTTGATTCTGCTACTGTACGCCTCCCCATGGAGATGCCTCCTCCCGTTGGTACCATTAATGTTAAAGGAATGAGTACTACTTATGTGGTTAATTCTACTTCTAATTCTGTTGATGATGACTCGTTTTGGGATATTGGAACTACTGGTACGATTAGTACCCTAAGTGAAAAGGATTATCCATATATTAATGCTTATGCTAACTTGTCGACGGGTGATGGTATTCCTGTTTCTGCTACTGCTGGTAAGTCTATGGTTTCCCCTGTTGCTATTACTACTGATAGTGTTCATATTACTACTGATAATGTTAATGCGAATTCAAGCAAACCTGGTAATGTGGCCTCAACCTCGTATGCGAATGCTACTAGTTCTAGTAATAAGAAGGGTAAGGCAAATTTTAGACCTTTGGAATCTGATAATTTAATGGATGATGTTGAGCTTTCTATTCCTTTTAAGGTTGTTGAGGATATTAGTACCCGGTTTGATAATACCCTTTACGGTTACTTAATCGGTAAAAGGGTTGCTTTCCCTGTAGTGGAATATTATGCACGGACTACATGGGCGAAATATGGGCTTAAGAGGGTGATGATGAATGCAAAGGGATTTTTCTTTTTCAAGTTTGATACACAAAAAGGTCTTTAGGATGTTCTTGAGGAGGGTCCTTGGATGATTCGTAATATCCCTATAATTTTGAAACCTTGGACTATGAATACTAACTTATTGAAAGAAGATTTAACTCGGGTCCCTGTTTGGGTTAAGTTTCATGATGTTCCTATGCTGTGTTTTCTAAAGATGGTCTTAGTCTTATTGCTACCAAATTAGGTACCCCTATTATGCTTGATTCATTTACTACTACGATGTGTTTAGAATCGTGGTGCCGTTGTAGTTTTGCACGCACTTTAATTGAGGTCAATTCTGAAACTGATTTGAAGACTAGCTTGGTAATTGGTGTTCCTTTGATGAATGGGATGGGCTATACTAAAGAAACTATAAGGGTGGAGTATGAATGGAAGCCGCCACGTTGTGATACATGTAAAATATTTAGCCATACTTGTGATTAATGTCCTAAAAAGGTTATTGCTACTTCTACTTCTAACGGCGTGGAAAAGGATGCTGACGGGTTTCAAAATGTTGGTAATAAACGTAATAGTGGGAAGGGTGGTGTGTCAAGAGCTGGTATGAAGGTGGGTCAGAAGTTTGTTTATCAACCTAAAGGTACTATTAATCCTAAAAATGTAGCTTCGACTTCTAGTAATTTGCAGGTGCCTAATAAGTCTAATACTTCGGATGCTCCTACTACAAAATCTACCTCTAGCACGTCCACTGCTATGAATACTAGTGTCAACAAGGTCAATTTTGGTCCACGACCTGAAGTGAATAAAAGTAGTGCCAAACAACATAATTTGGCAACAGAATCGGGTGTTATGCTTTCTAATTTGTTTGCAGCTCTTAATGAGGATGTGGAAACTGATCTTAAGGTTACTCGAAAGGAGGATGAGCCTGATGTAGATGATGACTTGCTGCATGTTTCTGATGAAACGTCGGATTTTATAGCTTCTACTTCGAAGGGTGGTACTAGTACTACAGGGGCAAGCACTCCTGCTTCGAATGTTTTTAATGTTTTGTGTTGCTTCCTGGAATACTAGGGGTCTGAACCGTTCCCCTAAACAAAAAGAGGTTCGGCAGGTGGTTAATGAGAATAACTTGTGTTTATGTGCTATCTTGGAATCTCATGTAAATTTGTCTTGTGTTTATGAAACGTGTGCTAAGGTTTATCGTGGCTGGAAGTGGACGTCTAATGGGAGTTTGTGTGATAAAGGTTCCCGTATTATTCTTGGGTGGGATGATGCGCTCATTGATGTTTTACTTATGTCCCAAACTAACCAGGTTATGCATGTGCAGGTTAATGTTAAAGTTGACAATAAAGCTTTCTTTGTTTCATTTGTTTATGCTCATAATTACTATATTGATTGGCGTGTGTTGTTGCATGAGCTTGAGGTTCATGGTAGTCTTATGCGAGATAAGCCTTGGGTCCTACTTGGTGACTTCAATTCATCTTTATTTCTGGAGGATAAATCGGGTGGTGGTTACGAGCCTACTATTGCTATGAATGAGTTTAAAGATTGTGTTAATGCAATTGAAGTCTCGGATATAAACTCATCAGGCCTACATTTCACTTGGAATCAGAAGCCTAAAGTTAGCAATGGTGTCTTGAAGAAGATTGATCGAGTTATGGGCAACGTTAAATTCAGTGATGATTTTCCTAGATCATTTGCTATTTTTCAGCCTTACCGTATTTCTGACCATTCTCCTTGTGTTCTTAGAATTTCCACATTATCTAAGAAGAAACCAAAGCCGTTTAAAATTTTTAATTTCTTAACGTATAAAGCTGGTTTTTTGGATGTTGTGCATGAAGGGTGGAAAAATGATATCCAAGGGCATAATATGTTCAAGGTGGTCAAACGCTTGAAGGGTTTGAAAACACCTATTCGTAAGCTGCTTAGAGATCAAGGTAATCTTCATACTCGTGTTAATAACCTTCGTGTGGAACTTGATGAGGTCCAAAAGTCCCTTGATAAGGACCCTTCTAATCCCGTGCTTCGGGAAGAGGAGGCTACTTATCTTCAGGATTTTCGTATTGCATTACTAGATAAGGAACGTTTTTTGAAACAAAAGGCGAAAGTGGAGTGGTTTTGTGAGGGTGATTCTAATTCTTCTTATTTTCACAATATTGTTAAAAATAGAAGTCATAGGAGTCGTATTGAGTTGATTACTGATGTTAATAATGTTTTGCACCAAGGCAACGAAGTGCCTACTGTCTTTGTTCAACACTATCAGAATTTCCTTGGTGTGGAAGGGAATACTATTCCGTTAGTTGATCAAGGTCTGTTCTCTTCTTCTATTGAGTCGGATAGGGCGGCTTGGATGGTCAGGAATGTGACTAATTTGGAAATTAAGAATGCTATGTTTTCCATTGGTGACAATAAGGCCCCGGGCCCGGATGGTTTCACGGCTGCGTTTTTCAAAAAGGCTTAGGATATTCTTGGTATTGATGTTTGTTTGGCTATTCATGACTTTTTTTGTTAACGGGAAGTTTCTTAAGGAACTCAATCACACTATTATTGCTCTTATTCCTAAAGTTTCCATGCCTTCTAAGGTAAATGACTACAAACCTATCTCTTGCTGTAATGTGCTTTATAAATGCATTAGCAAAATTATTACTAATCGAATTAAAGAGGGGCTTGGTGATATTGTTAGTATTAATCAGTCGACATTTGTTCTGGGGCGTAATATTCCGGATAACATTCTTCTTACACAAGAATTATTGCGTAATTATCATCGTCCTCGCGGACCTCCGAGATGTGCCTTTAAGATTGATATTCAGAAGGCATATGATACTGTTGATTGGCGTTTTCTTGAAACTATTCTGGTTGGTTATGGGTTTCATAATAGGATGGTTTCTTGGATCATGGTTTGCGTTACTAGTGTGTCGTACTCCATTTGTATTAATGGTGATATATATGGGTGGTTCAGGG
This sequence comes from Chrysanthemum seticuspe, assembly GCA_019973895.1. Lineage (NCBI taxonomy): Eukaryota > Viridiplantae > Streptophyta > Magnoliopsida > Asterales > Asteraceae > Chrysanthemum > Chrysanthemum seticuspe. Next base: position 177,412,713 of record BPTQ01000009.1, on the reverse strand, counting down.
GTAAAAGGGGTCTACGCCAAGGTGATCATATGTCACCTTATCTTTTTAATCTTGTTATGGAAGTACTTACTCTCTTATCGTAGCAAAGGGTGGAGCAGCGGGATGATTTCCATTATCATCATCTTTGTGAAAGACAGAAGATACTTAATCTTTGTTTTGCAGATGATCTATTTTTTTTCACGCATGGAGATGTTGCCTCAGCTAGTGTCGTTATGGATGCTTTAGATGAGTTTAGGAATTTGTCAGGCCTCGTTCCTAGTATCCCAAAGAGCATGACGTTCTTCTGTCATGTGCCAAACCAGGTTAAGTTGTCCATTTTGAATTCTTTGTCGTTTAAGGAAGGTACCCTCCCTGTCAAGTATTTGGGTGTTCCCCTTATCTCTTCACGGCTCTTATACCAGGATTGCAAAGTACTTGTTGAAAGGGTTCAGAATACAATATCCGTTTGGAAGAATAAATTTTTATCAATGGCGGGTCGTTTACAACTCATTATATATGTGTTATCATCTATGCATATATACTGGGCCTCTGTGTTTATACTTCCTGTCCGTGTCATCCATGATATTGAACAGCTCATGCATGGTTTCTTTTGGTGTCAGGGTGATATGAAAAAGGGTAAGGCTAAGGTGGCGTGGGAGGATATTTGTAAGCCTAAAGAGGAGGGTGGTTTGGGCATTCGTAGTCTTCATGAATTTAATGTGGCACTTATGGCGAAACATGTTTATAGTATTTTGACTCATAAGGAATCCTTATGGGTCAAATGGATTAATGCATACAAGCTACGTGGTAGGAGTTTTTGGGATGTTCCATGTACGGGTGATATGAGTTGGGGCTGGAGAAAATTACTTCAAATTCGACCCACTAAGGAGGGCTTTTATTTGGTTTGATAATTGGTGTTCCTTGAGCCCCCTAAGGAGTTTGCTTACTGCTAGAGATATCTCACGCTCTGGGTTTTCGTTGAATAATTCAATTGGTGATTTGCTAATTGATGGTGCTTGGAGATGGTCTAGTGAGTGGATTGATAGGATTCCGGATTTATTAATGATTAACCCTCCGACACTTACTGATGGTATTGCCAATGAGCTGGTTTGGAGAGTACCTAATGGTGATTTTAAACCGTTCACCATCTCTCATGTTTGGGACTCTATCTGTGTTAATGCCGACCTGGTTCCTTGGTTTCATGTTGTGTGGTTCCCTCAGTGTATCCCTAAACATACTTTTAATCTTTGGTTGGTCGTTAATTGCAAGCTTAAAACACAAGGTAGACTGAGGCAATAGGATGTCGCTCCTGACACTGACTTAAACCTGCTTCGTTGTCTATTCTGTGATAACCAACCTGATTCTCATGCTCACCTTTTCTTTGAGTGCCCTTTTTCTTTACAGGTGTGGACGAGAGTTTGTGCTCTGTGTGCAATGGATAATGTTCCTCCTAGGTTGGATGATGTTGTTTCATAACTTATGCCTCTCTCTAAAGGATGCTCAGCCTCTGGTGTTATTTATCGTCTTCTCTTTGCTGCTTCTTGCTACTCTATTTGGCGTGAATGGAATTCAAGGCTTTTTAAGAAGGGAATGAAGTCATATACTCAGGTGTTTGATGATATCGTTTCTATTGTTTGGTTGAAGATCCTTTCGTTTCGATTCACGAAGAACTCTATGCGGATTCGAAGGATTTTGGATACATGGAAGTTACCTGGATCGGTGATCATTGCGGATTGTTCAACGTCTTAATGGAAGTTCTCCAATGCTTATCTATTTCGCGAAGGGAGTGCCAGGAATGGGTGTACTCTTTTTCCCTACTCCAAGGTTATTCCTTTCGGGGTTTTTCTTGGAAAGGGTTTTTAAGGAGGCAAACTTCCTGGGTCGTCTTGCTCCTTTCGTGTGTATGGTGATTGCGGGATGCTCGCTTGTTACAAGTTTTTCTTGTTTTATGCCTGGTTAGATGATGTAATGTATAGCTAGGTTCATTGTGTTTATGGCATGTCATAAACACTAGTTATCAAGCTTTAGCTTGAGGTTAATGTGGTACTTCTGCCACATTCCATTTGTACTTAACATTTGTTGGTTATATATTTACCGGAGTAAAACCCTTTACCTAAAAAAAAACATCAAAAACTTTATATTGACGTATTTTGTAAACAATGGAACCAACTGGGACCTATTTTGTAAACTCTGTTATATTTGAATGATAAACCTTTTTTAAAACGACTCCTTTAGAGATCGTTTTCTATTATAATGACTGTTGTACCATCGAGTAATACCTAGTTTGAATTTCGCTGCATATTATGAATTGGGGGTGTTACAAATTGCTACCAGAGCCATAGTTATAGAGAAACGAGTCTAAATTGAGACTTAGACTATAACTACTTTTACAAACAAAAATATTTTTATAGTCTTCCGTTCTCCGTGCCTTCCATCCTCCAGACGATTATGGACTTTTAAGACATGTTAAAATAACATGATCATATTAGTATATTGATATATACACTTGAATTATTTAAAGCATTCCCCGTAAGTACTAGAATTGTTTTAACATCATATCCTTTTGTAGACACTATGTCTGTACCTGCATCTCCCGATTACGTTCGGGCATCACCCGAACAATTTCCAAACATTCCAATTATTCCGGAACTTGATTTTCTCGATATCAATGATGACTACCTTGATGCCGTCGATTACGATGATGAACCATAAGAAGATTTGGCCGACAAAGAAGAAGAGGATCCGGTTGTACCAGATTCTCCCAAATATAATGTTCAAGATTGGGTTGAATCCGAGGATGATCAAGAGGTAGACTATGTATATGGTGTAGCACGATTATCACCACCTCCTGCCTCAAAAACATCTTCCGAACCTAATCCTACTAATCCTACTCAAGGACTAACATCCACTTATGAAGTCGGCGGGTCATCCACAATAATACATGCTTTCATAAATTCTGCTCGATACAAACTATAACGCTTGAAATAACACCTTGACCTAACTCAACATAAAGTTCAAAGTATGGCATGGCAAATGAATAAACATGAATCCCTTGTTACATCAGCCAAAACCGAGGCCATTCATGCTCGCCAACGCCTTGATTTGTTCATCTTAGATATGAGTTATGTGAAGGACGACTTGAATCATGTTGGGGACACAGTCTTCAATCCACTAACTAGATGGGAAGACATCAAAAATCGATTATCAAGAGTGGAAAGAATCCAAGACCAAGACGGGGCACAAATCCAAGAGCTACGAAGTCTCTTAAACTCAGAAGAGATTCGACTGAACGTTGCTAACTTCGATCGATATCATCTTCAGAATGAGTTGTATCATATGCAATCTTCTATGTATGCCATGCAACAAAAGATATATCAAAAAGAAGTCGAAGAAAACCGCTCAAGTGATAGCATCGATGTACTAGCCAAATATGGAAACATCGATTCATCCAAACCCTCCAACCAACATTAGACTAGTGTGATAATACTAGTTATCTTTTCTACTTCTAAACTGATTAGACTCAGTTAGAAAACTCTATGTAACCCATGTAATAGCTAGAAGTAGTAAAACGTTGTCATTACTAAACTGAAAGTATCAATTAGTAAATTTTGAAGAAACTTGTAATAAGCTTCGATTTTGTAAATCAATCAACGTTATGTGAATAAAAACTCTTGTTTTATGCTATCATGTGTTATGGTTTAAAACTCCAAACATTATTATTTCTAACTTTCCACCAAAAATCATGATCTTTTTCTAACTCTCGATATCTCTTTTTGATAGAATCATACCGCCAAAGAAAGCAAAAGAACCTCAACCAATGACTCCAGCTGCCATTGAGTGAATGATTACTGAACGAGTGAATGCGGCAATTAATGCTGAACGAGCAGCCGCAGCCGCTGCCGCTGAAGCCGCTGCTGCAACAGCCGCAACCGCTGAAGCCGTCGCAGCCAGCGAAGTTGCCGCTGCCGCTGAAGCCGCTGCAGCCGCTGAAGCCGCCGCTGCCACTGAAGCCGCCGCAACCGCTAGGCTTGCCGCTGCTGCAGAAACTGCCGCAGCCGCTGAAGCTGCTAGGCTTGCCGCAGCTAATGCAACTAGAGGTTGCTCATACAAAGAATTTATGAGTTGCAAACCCACAAATTTCAAGGGTTCAGAAGGAGCCGTGGGTTTAACTCGCTGGTTTGAAAGAATGGAGTATGTGTTCTCAATCAGCAAATGCGCTGAAAGTGACAAAGTTCAATATACCACTTGTACACTACTAGATCAGGCATTATCATGGTGGAATGAAGTTGCTCAACCAATGGGCATCAAAAATGCTTATAAAATCTTTTGGGTTGCTCTAAAGGGTTTAATGATCAAGGATTATTGCCCTCATAGTGAAGTACAGAAGTTGGAAGTGGAGTTCTGGTAACACGTACTCAAAGGTGTTGACATCACAACTTACAACCGCCGATTTCCAGAATTGGCGATACTATGTCCATCAATGGTTCCAACAACTGAAAAGCTGTTAGAGATATATATCTAGGGACTTACGCCTATCATCCAGGGAAACGTGATCCAAAGTCACTTGATGATGCTATGCGAATGTCTCGAAATCTCATGGATCAAGCGGTTCGAGCAGGAGCTATCCAGAGACAAAATGTCAATAACAACATTACCACCAACAACACCAACTACCGTAACAACAACAACAATGCCAACAACAATAACAACCGAAACAACAACAACAAACGACAATGGGATAACAACCAAAGAAACACTTCCAACAATCAAAATCGCAACACCACCCATCATAACCAACAGAATCAAAGGCAAGAAAATGCCAGAACCTATGCCGCTACTGCCCCAGCAATAGGCATGGGATATACTGGACCCCACCCATATTGTAGTCAGTGCAATGCCCATCACTCAGGTCCTTGCAAATGCAATAAATGCCAGAAAGTGGGACATCATGCTAAGGACTGTCGAGCAAAAGCTGTAACAACCAGAAGCAATACTCAGCCAATAATTACATGCTTCAAGTGTGGAGAAGGAGGGCACTACAAAAACAATTGCCCTCAAAACCGTGGCCAACAAGGCGGAGGTGCTCGTAGTAGAGCCTATGTTATGGGCAACGGTGAACCTCAACAAGACCCGAACGTAGTCACTGGTACGTTTTCACTCAATAACCATCTTGTTAAAGTCTTATTCGATTCTGGTGTTGATACGAGCTTTATATCTTCCACAATTGCACCTTTACTTAATATTACACCAAACACTATGGATACCCACTATAGTATTGAATTAGCTAACAGAAACTTAGTAAACACCAATACTGTACTCCTAAACTGTACCCTCAACCTTTTAGAACACCCATTCAACATCAATATCATGCCAATCAAACTTGGAAGTTTTGATGTTGTCATTGGCATGGATTGGTTGCCAAGACACTGAGCCAACATCATCTGTGGCGAAAAAGTTATTCACATTCCTTGTAACAATGAAACTTTAGTCATCCGTGGTGATCGAAGTGGAACTCGCTTAAACATCATCTCATGTATGAAAACCATGAAGTACATCGAGAAAGGATGTTACGCATTTCTAGCCCATGTTACCGAGAAGGAATCCAAAGAAAAACAACTTGAAGACGTTCCTATCGCTAGTGAATTTCCTGAAGTTTTCCCTGAAGACTTACCTGGACTTCCACCATCACGCCAAGTAGAGTTTCAAATTGATTTAGTGCCAGGAGCGGCGCCAGTGGCCCGCGCACCCTACAGACTAGCACCATCCGAGATGCAAGAACTGGCCAATCAATTACAAGAACTTTCGGACAAGGGGTTTATCCGACCTAGTTCCTCACCTTGGGGAGCTCCCGTCTTGTTCATGAAAAAGAAAGATGGATCGTTATAAACAAATTAACCATAAAGAACCGATACCCTTTACCAAGAATCGACGATCTATTCGACCAAATACAACGTTCAAGCTATTACTCAAAAATAGACCTTCGGTCGAGTTACCATCAAGTTAAGGTTAGAGAGGAAGACATTCCAAAAACAGCCTTTAGAACTCGCTATGGTCATCACGAGTTCCAAGTAATGTCGTTTGGCTTGACGAATGCACCAGCAGTATTCATGGATCTCATGAATTGGGTGTGTAAGCCATACTTGGACAAGTTCGTGATAGTATTCATTGATGATATTCTCATATACTCCAAAAGCGAAGAAGAACATAAAGATCATCTGAGAACGATTTTAGATTTGCTCAAGAAAGAGAAGTTGTATGCAAAATTCTCTAAATGTGAATTCTGGATTCAGTCAGTACAATTCCTTGGGCATGTTATCGATAGCACGGGTCTACATGTTGATCCCGCTAAAATTGAGACTATTAAGGATTGGCCAACACCTACGGAAATTCGTCAATTTCTAGGTTTGGCCGGTTATTATCGAAGGTTTATTGAGGGATTTTCCTCAATAGCCAAACCTTTGACTACGCTAACTCAGAAAAACAAAAAGTACATCTGGAGCGAAGATGAAGAAGAAGCTTTCCAGATCCTAAAACAAAAACATTATAGTGCCCCTATTCTAGCATTGCTAGAGGGGATCAAAGATTTTGTAGTCTATTGCGATGCTTCGCTCCAAGGATTAGGAGCCGTACTTATGCAACGAGAAAAGGTCATGGCTTATGCTTCGCGACAACTAAAGAAACATGAAGAAAACTACAATACTCATGACTTTGAGTTAGGAGCAGTAGTATTTGCACTTAAAATCTGGAGACACTACCTATACGGTACTAGATGTATTGTGTTTACCGACCACAAAAGTCTCCAACACATTCTTGATCAAAAGGAATTAAACATGAGGCAACGGTGATTTTTGGAACTACTGAGTGATTATGATTGCGACATTCACTATCATTCGGTTAAAGCCAACATAGTAGCAGATGCCCTGAGCCGGAAGGAAAGGGTTAAACCTCTACGAGTTCGAGCCTTAGTCCTAACCATCAATTCAAATTTCCTTGCTCAAATACTCAACGCTCAAGCCGAAGCGATGAAACAACAAGACATTGAGAAGGAGAAATTGGATGGCATGATACAGAAGAAATTTGAAACTCGTTCCGACAAAACTTTATGCTTCCAAGAACGAAGTTAGTTACCACAGTATGGTGGCCTACGGGACTTAATCATGCTCGAATCCCGCAAATCCAAATATTTCGTACATCCAGGATCTGATAAGATGTATAATGATCTAAAAATACTCTACTGGTGGCCAAACATGAAAGCCGACATTGCCACCTACGTCAGTAAATGCCTTACTTGTTCCAAAGTGAAGGCTGAACACCAAAAACCATCCGGTCTCTTGCAACAACCGAAGATTCCGATGTGGAAATGGGAACGAATCACAATGGATTTTATCATTAAACTCCCAAAGACATCCAACGGTCATGACTCCATCTGGGTCATAGTGGATCGTCTCACAAAGTCTGCACACTTTCTACCAATCAAAGAGACTTACAAGATGGATCAGTTGACTCAACTTTACATCAAGGAAATAGTCTCAAAACACGGTGCACCTATCTCTATCATATCTGACCAAGATGGTAGATTTACCTCAAACTTCTGGCAGTCACTCCAAGACGCCTTCAGAACAAACCTAGACATGAGTACAGCGTATCATCCCCAAACCGATGGTCAGAGTGAACGAACCATTTAAACGCTGGAAGACATACTCCGAGCTTGTATAATTGACTTTGGAAAAGGATGGGATAACCATTTACCATTAGTCGAATTCTCCTACAATAACAGTTATCACGCAAGTATCAAGGCAGCACCCTTTGAAGCACTTTACGGTCGAAAGTGTCAATCGCCTGTCTGCTAGGCTGAAATAGGAGATGTTCAACTCACTGGTCCAGAACTTATTCGTGAAACAACAGAGAAAATCGTACAAGTCAAAAATCACTTACAAAAAGCCAGAGATAGACAGAAAAGTTATGCCAATATACGACGCAAACCTTTGGAATTCCAAGTTGGAGACAAGGTTATGCTAAAAGTCTCACCTTGGAAAGGTGTCATACGATTTGGTAAACCTCGAAAACTAAACCCAAGATACATAGGTCCATTCAAAATCCTAGCTAGGGTTGGTCCAGTGGCGTACAAACTTGAATTTCCACCAGAACTCAATTATGTACATCCCACTTTTCGTGTGTCTAACCTAAAGAAATTCCTATCCGAAGAATCGCTTGTTATTCAACTCGATGAACTCAAACTCAACAACGATCTTCACTTCATTGAACAACTTGTGGAGATCATGGACCGAGAGGTCAAACAACTAAAACAGAGTCGAATACCAATTGTCCAAGTTCGCTGGAACTCCTAACGTGGTCCAAAATTTACATGGGAACGAGAAGACCAAATGCGTCGAAAGTACCCTCACCTTTTTGAAGGAGCATCACCATCAAGTAACAATTAAATCATGAGGACGTGATTTCTCCAACGGAGGAAGACTGTAACCACCCGCATTTTCAGGTTACTTTTCCTTTCCGAATTTACTATTCACTTTCATTATTTATCCCGTAAATATATTTTTTTCTTTTATTTTACTATCATGACAAGACAAAACTCGACAATTCGTCCTGACGACGTACGTTGAATCCATTCAGAACCAATTTCACAAAGACATGACTGAGAATTACATTAGGGTTAAACATCATTCGGACATCCCGATATGTCCATAAAACACTATAAACATTAGAAATATATAATTCTACCATTTTATGTGAGTTCCACAAATATTGGAATTTTACGTTTTCCAATTCTCCGTTTTACGCGATTTACACGTTTTTTACCCGCGTTTCTAGCTTTAGACAGTGTTTTAGCACCCAATGAGACTTATCACTCACTTTATATTTTTATATGGAGTATAATGACAAGTCTCATCATTCCTGCAAATTTCGTATTTTTACAATACCTGGTTTTACGTTTTATGGCTTGACATATTACGGTTGGCATTTAACGGAACCAAAACACATAATAACACCAAGATATTATAAAAAAATAAGATCTCATCCCACTAACTCTAGGTGACCGCCCATATGGGGTGATTCACCATATTATTGGCATCATCTCATCTATTTTGCATGTTAAGTCATACATGTGTCCTTAACCTAACCTTAGTTATTATCTAACCAAATATATGGTTAACCAAACTTAGCCTCCTATAAATAGCAAGTGAAAGACATTCCAAAAACCCTCATCCCCCTCCTTTGGTCGTTTACATCATAAAACCAACACACACTTCACACTTTGATTCATGACTTCAAATTGATGTTAAAAAGGTTGCAAGTAGCAAGTTACTACATCAAATCTCTAGCAAGTTTAAGTGATCCTCTTGAGTTTAAATCCACTCAAGTCAGTTAAGACTTCATTACCAATCCTTCATTATTACAAGAAGTGTAGAAGGGTACCAAGGGGTGAAAAGCTTGATCAATCAAAGTCCTATCCTTACTAGTTACTCCTTTCTTTTTGAAAGCCAAAAGTTGTAAGCAACTCATCACCACCACCACTCCATTGTCTCATGTTTATTATTGCTAATCTTGTTAAATGCATGCTATATATCTGGTTACTATATTGATCATGATGTACACATACTCAAACATATGTTTTAATTCACATATTGTCATAATATTAATAAACTAGTAAACTAGTTATATTCTACATATTTGAAGTCATTTAAAATAGCTATATATGGACTTGGTAACTTATATACTACTTTAGACAAAATAAAAAGGTAAACATAGCAACTTGGTACTTCTGGTCCGAATCATCAAAAACTTAAAACATAAAAGTTGTCCGGAACGATGTTTTACGTCTACAGCGAGGAAACTCGGCCTGAAAAGACCAAATGATATCATTAACTGCCTAATATTTGTAAAACAGTTTTTATCGGCAAAATTAGATTTTTACAAGTTAAAAATATAAAAACCATGTCATTTTTATAACTAGTTATATACTGAATTGTTACAAAAATTTCATTATTGACTATATTTATAACCACTTGTAAACTTTGAGAAATTGTAAAAACTAAATCTTTGTTAAAAATATAATAAAACTGTTATAATATAATAATCCCCACTCAAATTATATATATATATTTTTACTAAAGTACTACAATAGTAGGGAGCTTCATGTTAAGGGTTTCATTTGGGTAAAACGTATCGACGAGTTTGCTGGATTTATGATTTAAAGTGTCCTGGCTCCTCGAACGTTTAATACATGACCTCTGAATTATGATGGCCCGAACGGTAGTACGATATCTATAAACTAAATACGTTTTCACATAATAAAACTGTTACTACAAAAATCAATCTATAAATGAGTACATCATGATCAACATAGAGATATATATATAGGATGGTTTATGTTTTTCCTAAACATTATTCCAAACCAAAGTCAACATTCCATTTTTAGGTTGCACGTAGAAGTTTCCCAGGTTATCCATCACATCCGTTAGAGTACTTAACATCATTAACTCTCGGTGAGTTCATAGCACCACTTTTTACTACTTAATTGTTTTACAAACCATTGGGGGAAATACATGCTTTATTTTAAATCGAACACATTGCTTTGAAATTATACTTGAATGTATTATTTGCACTAAGTACCACTATTGCCAATCTTAAGTCCCTATTATCATGAACCATTAATCACTTGCGAGTGAACGCGAATAATGTGGATAGATCTATCGGGATTGACGAATCCTGTTTGTGTTGACCGGGAAGGCAAACAAACGCACTCTATTTGAAGATCCATAGGTTTAATGGCAAATTACCTATTAGGGCAACTGTTACTATTATATCAAAGCTGTTAACGTTTCGGTGTCATCAGCTTAGTGCAATAATATCTGTTTTGTTTTCTAAACTATGAATGTGAGACTAATTACCTCAAGTTATGAATATTGTGTTCAACCATCAAACAAACTCTATGAATTTCACTCAACCTTTGTGTTGACAGTTTTAAGCATGTATTTCAGGTCCATAATGTTGGAAGCTGGCACCGAAGGGCGAGGACAAGATCAAGAAGGCTATAAATAATTTATCATTCACAAAACATCAAAAACTTTATATTGACATATTTTGTAAACAATGGAACCAACTGGGACCTATTTTGTAAACTCTGTTATATTTGAATGATAAAGCCTTTTTAAAATGACTCCTTTAGAGATCGTTTTCTATTATAATGACTGTTGTACCATCGAGTAATACCCAGTTTGAATTCCGCTGCATATTATGAATTGGGGGTGTTACATAACGAGACTTTATAAATTTTAAAACCTTGTAAGTAAAACCTGCATCAAGTTTTTGCGCCGTTGACGGGGAGTATAGTAGGATTTTCATTAAGTCTTTCATTTTTATTTTGTTTTAAATTTTCTCAATTTCTCACGATCTTTTTTCAAGTTTCAGGTACCATGGAAGTTGTTAACATTGATGACCTTACTCTTGAGGAATATTTGGCGTTGACAAGAGAAGAAAAAGGGTCAAGACTCGTAAAATCGGCGATTGGAGCTAATGTCCATTTCGAGATTAAAGATCAGTTTATGAGGGAGCTTCGTGCTAACCCTTTTTCATAAAACAGGGACGAAGATGTGTATGAGCACATTGAGAACGTCTTGTACCAAGCATTTTCAACATTACGGGTGTTTCTCATGATGCTGTTATGCTAAGGGTGTTCCCTATGACTCTTACTGGGGGAGCATGAAGATGGATCAAAAGATTGCCCGTCGGGGCAGTTGATACGTGAGCTCTACTAAAAAAGCACTTCATCCAAAGATATTGTCCTCCGTCAAAGATATCTAATCAGCTCATGGAGATCCATTATTTCAAGCAAGATGACGATGAAATGTTGTATCAAGCCTGGGATAGATACAACGATCTCTTCTACAAGTGTCCGACTTATGACCTGAACAGCCAGAAAAAGGTCAACATCTTTTACAAAGGTATCAACGTAACTACAAGACATATGCTGTGTAATCACCCGCATTTTCAGGTTACTTTTCATTTTTGAATTACTATTCACTTTCATTATTTATCCCGTAACTATTGTTTTTTATTTTAATATCATGAAAAGATAAATAAAACTCGACAATTTGTCCTGACGACGTACGTTGAACCCATTCAGAACCAATTTCACAAAACCATGAGTGAGAATTACTTTAGGGTTTAAACATCATTTGGGCATCCCGATATGTCCATAAAACACTATAAACTTTAAAAATATGTAATTCTACCATTTTACAACAATTCCACAAATGTTGGAATTTTACGTTTCCCAGTTCTGCGTTTTACACGATTTACGCATTTTTGACCCGCGTTTCCAACTTTAGACAGCGTTTTAGCACCCAATGAGACTTATCACTCATTTTATATTTTTATATGGAGTATAATGACGAGTTTCATCATTCCTGCAAGTTTCGTATTTTTACGATACCCGGTTTTACATTTTATGGCTTAACAAATTACGGTTGGCATTTAACGGAACCAAAACACATCATAACACCAAGATATTATCATAAAATAATATCTAAACCCACTAACTCTATGTGACCTCCTCTTATGGGTGAGTCACCATAGTGTTGGCTTCATCTTAGCCACTTTGCATGTAAACACATACATGTGTCTTTAACTTAACCATGGTTATAATTTAACCCAATACATGGTTAACCAAAATTTCCCTCCTATAAATAGCTAGTGCAAGACTTCATAAAACCCTCATCCTCCCCTCTCTTGGTCATTATTATCATAACACCAACATCCATTCCATACTTTGATTCATGACTCCAAGTTGATGCTAAGAAGGTTGCAAGTAACAAGTTACTACATCAAATCTCTAGCAAGTTTAAGTGATATTCTTGGGTTGATATCCACTCAAGTCACTTAAGACTTCATCACCAATCCTTCATCATTACAATAAGTGTAGAAGGGTACCAAGGTGTGGAAAGCTTGATCAATCAAAGTCCTAATCCTTACTCCTTTCTTTAGAAAGCCAAAAGTTGGAAGCAACTCATCACCACCACCACTCCATTGTCTCATGTTTATTATTATTAATCTTGTCAAATACATGCTATATATATGGTTACTATGTTGATTCATGGTGTACATATACTCAAACATATGTTTTAATTCACATATTATCATAAAATTAACAAACTAGTAAACTAGTCATATTCTACATATTTCAAGCCATTTAAAACAACTATATATGGACTTTGTAACTTATATACTACTTTAGACAAAATAAAAAGGTAAACATAGCAACTTGAATCACCCGAAACGGACAAACGAGTCAAAAGTTATGGTAAAAAGAAGTTGACAAACCCTAGAAATGACCAATTTGATTACTGCTGAATCTGTTTTAAAATAAGTGGTACTTCTGGTCCGAATCATCAAAAACTTAAAACATGAAAGTTGTCCGGAACGATGTTTTACATCTAACATGTGGGAACTCGGCCTAAAAAGACCAAATGATATAATTTACTGTCTAATATTTGTTAAACAGTTTTTATCGGCAAAAATTGGATTTTCACAAGTTAAAAATATAGAAACCATATCATTTTCATAACTAGTTACATATTGAATTTTTACTAAAATTTCATTCTTGACTATATTAATAAATTTTAATCACTAGTAAACTATGAAAACTTGTAAAAATTAGATGTTTATTAAAAACATAATAAAACTTTATAATATAATAATCTCCACTCAAAACTTATATTTTATCTACTAAAGTGCTACAATACTAGGGAGCTTCATGTGAGGGGTTTCATTTGGGTAAAACGTATCGACGAGTTGCTGGATTTACGATTTAAAGTGTCCTAGCTCCTCGAACGTTTACTACATGACCTCTGAAATATGATGGCTCGAACGGTAGTACGATATCTATAAACTAAATACGTTTTCACATATTAAAACTATTACTATAAACATCAAACTATAAATGACTACATCATGATCAACATAGAGACATATATAAGATGGTTTATGTTTTCCTAAAACATTATTCCAAACCTAAGTCGCAACAATCCATTTTTAGGTTGCACGTAGAAGTTTCCCGATTTATCCATCACATCCGTTAAAGCACTTAACATCATTAAACTCTAGGTGAGTTCATAGCCCTACTTTTTGTTACTACTTAATTGTTTTACAAACCCTTGGGGGAATACATGCTATTTTTAAACCAAACACATTGCTTTGAAACTGTATGCTTATCTGAATGTATTATTTGGACTAAGTACCACTATTGCCAATCTTAAGTCCCTATTATCATGAACCATTAATCACTTGCGAGTGAACGCGAATAATATGGATAGATCTATCAGGATTGACGAATCCCGTTTGTTTGACCAGGTCCGGTAAACAAACACACTATATTTGAAGATCCATAGGTTTATTGGCAAATTACCTATTAGGGCAACTTTTACTATTATATCAATTTCTATTGACAAGCTGTTAACGTTTAGGTGTCATGAGCTTAGTGCAATAATAACTGTTTTGTTTTCTAAACTATGAATGTGAGACTAACTACCTCACTTTACGAATATTGTGTTCAACTGATTTCCTAAACTCTATGAATTTCACTCAACCTTTGTGTTGACAGTTTTAAGCATGTATTTCAGGTCCCTAATGTCGGAAGCTGGCACGGAAGGGCAAGGACAAGATCAAGAAGGCTATAAATATTTTATCATTCACAAAACATCAGAGACTTTATATTGATGTATTTTGTAAACAATGGAACCAACTGTGACCTATTTTGTAAACTCTAATATATTTGAAGGATAAATCCTTTTTAAAACGACTCCTTTAGAGATCGTTTTCTATTATTATGACTGTTGTGCCATCGAGTAACACCCAGTTTGAATTCCGCTGCATATCATGAAATTAGGGGTGTTACATGCTGGACTACCAAGGACCAATTTCAAGCATGACCCATACTCTTGCCATTGAAGCCATCCAAAAAATGGCCGATCATTCCCCAAAATGGTACGATGGAGAAAGCAAGAGAAACCTCAGTGGAAATCTTGATGGAATTGCCGCCATCACCAGCAAAATTGAAAATCTTGATCGGGATATGCTAAAGCTCAGAGAATGTGTTCATGCCATTAAAGTAGGTTGTGAAAGCTGTGGAGGAGGACATCTCACCAAGAATTGTCCTCTCATTGACGAAGACAGCAAGATTGAAGAAGTTAAGTATGGTAAAAATTGACCATTTCAAGGGAATAATAGAAACGGTAATGGCTATCGTGGAGGACCTCCCCCATATTATGATCGTGGAAATTTTGGTGAAAGAAGAGCTAACTTGGAGGAAACAATTAACAAGTATCTCGTAGATTCAACTAAGAGACAGAAGGAGCTAGAAGAATGGCTAAGAAACTTCCAAGATGATACAAACAAGAGCCTTTCTAGCCATGACGAATCGTTGAAAAACTTGGAAACCATGATTGGGAAGCTTGGCGACGAAGTGAAAAGAAGAAATGAGGAACAAAAGAACAAGTCAACATCATGTAAGGCCGTGTTTTTTGAAAATGACAAATCCACCAATGAGTCTATTATAAATAAAGATAATGATGCTAATGACAGAAGAGAGTTACACCGTAACCAAACAACAGAGTTACGGCGTAACCAGGATACGAAGTCTGACAAGTTTCCCGAGTTAGATGAATTTAAAAGGGGAATCATTGGTGAAAGACTATGACAATTGATGCGATCCTCGAAACGAAATCTGCAATGGAGGGGTCCATAAAGAAAGGGTTAATGATAACAGATACATGTGGACTGCACTTAACGATGAAGAAAGATTAGCTAAATTCTCAATAGATGAAGAGGAGGAACCACCCATCAGGCACTACTGCAATCCCTTAATAATCACGGAAGATGGGTCCACACGAGCATGGCCAACATGTAATCCCTTTCGTGAGTATTGTAACGGGGGTGGCGATATGAAGGACGAAGTATGGATATGCCCTCATGAATTAGAAAGATATGACGTTGATTTCGAAGACCTATCCTTTAGTGATTGGTATTCAGTGAGGTTCGGGGATGCAATCATTAATACGGTTTTGTTAAGAAATTTGATGCTCAAATACGAAAAACATATTCTTTAAAGAAAGTCCATAAAACCAATCAACGATGAGACTGCCTTCAAAGGTATTCCTTCTAGAAACACCAATGACGAAGGAGCTCGAAGTCATTGGTGTGAGAAAATAAAAACCCCTGACAGAGTTTTTTGGGCATCTTGCAACCCTTATGATGATAAATGTAATGGGGGAAGCAGCTTAGAGAGAGTTGGGAAGGATGAGTTCTTTTGGACCTCAACCAATGATGCGGAAAGAACTGAGTTACCTTGGCTAGATAATTTGGGATTTGATAGTTGGATCAAAATCAAATATGGGAAGGTAGATGCGTTGACTAAGGAAAAGATTTGGAAAAAGGATGTATGAGTAAAGAAGACCCGAGCGAAGAAGTTCCAAACGACATAAGTGAAGTATCAGATGAAGATACCAAAGATTCGACGAGAAATGAGAAAGAGGAATGCAAACGGGCACTAGTGGAAGATCTACTTGACGATAAATGGTTTAAAGGTACCGAGTCCGACGATGATGATATAGAAGGGATTTTGGATTACCTTGAACTACAAGGTGAAGATGGATTCACTAACCCTGACAATGAAGCATGTGAGCAAAGAAGGTGCAAACTTCTTGGCATTCCGTATAAGAGGACGCCACCGATAGTAGCTGAAGAATATGAGTTTACTAGATACCACTTAGGGCCGGATGAACAGTTTTGTAAAATTCGGAAGATCGAGACTAAGGAGTATCTCCGCACTGCTACAAATGTTGCTTGGGTCAGAAACACTTGATGAAGGATATGGAGGAGGTTGGCCTAGTCCAAAGGCCGCCATAAAGCCCCATGGCCTTGAGTCTAACTTAAAGACTCGTAAATAAAGAAAAGTGCTCTTTCGGGAGACAACCCGAACTATCCCTTTCATTTGTTTTATTTCCATTTCTATTGGGTTTTGTGTTTTTAACCATTTTTGTAGGATAACGGAGAAAATTTGCTGCAGCATGCTGAACGGGGACCTGATCTGTCCACAGTTCGGCGTAACTCATTCTTATGGTTACGCCGTAACATACTTTTTGTAGCAGTTCTTCTCGGAGCATTACCAATTACGGCGTAATCCCATGCAATGGTTATGCCGTAGCTACACTCCTGTAGCGTCTGCCATGTTTTGCATTAATTACGGCGTACCTCCTTATAGGAGTTACGACTTAACTATCCTCTGTAACACTTCTTTCTTTTTAAACACAATAGCCTTGTATTAGTTTTTAAATGAACTTTGTGGGTATGTTCCCTGTAAGCCCTCACGAGACTAAACTCGTCCACTTGGGACACCAAGTGGTTTAAAAGGCTTGTTGCATACGCTAAATGTAACCGTGATTCCTACGAAAGTGAGTTAGGTTTCTTTTTCATTTTTCATTTTCTTTTTTAGAATTAAGCTTGTCAGTAGTGTGATTTTAGGGATTGAAGTTTGCTCGTGGATGCTTATGCGAAGGCACGATTCTTTTCGTGGGCCTTCTTTCTTTTTGGAGCAAATTTCAGGGAAGTTCTCGCTTTAATTCTACTTTTCTCTTCACCTTTATATAACGCTTAGTACAAAAGGGACTTTGTACATTTCAAGTGGGGGGACGGGAGTAGAATTGTCTCCTGAACTTTATTTTGCCCTCATTTTTATAGTTTATTTTGAAAAATTATGCCATTTTTAAAATTTTGACATGTTTTTCTTAACCTAACTAGATTAGACCTTAGCCGAGCACATTATAACCCTTGATATTATATGGTGAGATTAGCCTTATCCGTTTCCAATTTTTTACCCCAAATCCACCAAATTATGAGTTTGCCGGTAGCTTGTAAACTTTAGAACTTGGCCTTTGCATCATTTCGAGACCATAGACGAGGTATAGAGTTAGCTCGATGTATTTGGACTTTTCAGTTTAAGAAGGCAATATTATAGGATTATCACCCAAATAGCCTATCATTGTGTGTCTATCGATTAGTCATCTCGACTTCTCGACCCCCATGTTAAACCCTTTGTTGCACTCACCTTCAGTGCAAGATACCCCTAGATACACCCATCTGAGCCATTCCTTTCATTTTTCTCACCTGACATATTGTTTTGTTACACCCTTACACCTTAGCCTACCTTGTAGTCTTTATTTGTAATTGGAAAGTCATTGTTTGCCTAAGTTCAAGGTTCAAGTGGAAAGGTTCAGGAATCACGCTTTCGTCGACGACATATTCTTAAAGATCATTAAAGACCCCCTAATTTCTCATATTGTTCATCTCAAGTGGGGAGATGTTATGTTTAGCTGTTATGTTTGTTGAAAAAAAAAGTGTGTTATAGTTATTTATTTGATTGTAAAGTGCGATGTAAGCACTATGGTATGAGCTTATTATATATTTAGTATCGAGGAGGCCACCTCGGTCACATTTAAAGAATGGAGTTGGTAATGTGCCCATCATGACGTCCTCTAATGGCACATCTACCTGGTATTATCATGATCCGGTTTCTTAACTTCGAAACTTAAACTTTGAACGAACGGTAAGTAGTGATGACTTGGTTATAGACTTAGACTATTTGCTTGATTTTATTTTACACCAATTTTATCCTATGTATTATCCTACCCTTTTGTCATGAAGCGTGTCTAGGTGATGCAGCGAGCAATCTTTGGTGTCTTGGCCATAGATTTGGTCATGTATCATTGATTTTGTCCACTTCGTCGTGACATGTTAGTAATGACGATTCACCCTTAACCTTTGCCGTTTCTACCCATATTGCCTTCAAGAATTGTTTAGTCCTTAACTCTAGTGGTGTAGATTTGTGTAACCGCCAAGCTTATGATAGAATACATGCTATGACTGTGCGTTGAGTGATCACCCCAAAATTGACACTTAGAATAGTTGAGAGATTTGATTGTTTAGTTCTCATTTCGTGAGGTGTTAGGCTTTGTTTTATTCTAGCATAAGGGATTTGTAAACTTATATTTTCCAGGTAATGGGAGATATCTTTTTAGGAATCTATCTAATAAGGTCTACTTGAGGGCAAGTAGAGTTCAAGTGGGGGATATTTGATAGCATCAAATAGTCCTGAATATTAAGTGTCAATTTCCCCCGATAATGCTCGTATTTTATATCATTTATATGGATTTACGCTTGTTTTTCTCTATATTTCACTTTCAGGTAAATTACGAGCATTGGAGCTAATGAGACGCAGATTTGGAGAGTTTATTGATGATATATGATAGTATTCCCATTTTGAAGATGTTACGGCGTAACTCTCCTCTCACATTATGCCGTAACAGAAGTGTGGCTCAGAAAACCAACTAAACTGAAGATTACGGCGTAACTCCCTCATAGGATTACGTCGTAACTAATTAGGTCAAATGATGTTCCGCGCCACTGCAAGCTACGCCGTAACTCATTACACAAATACGGTGTAACCATGATTTATTGAAGATACGGCTTAACTCATTCGAGATATTACGTCGTAACCAGCTTTTCCAGAGCAAAATACAAAGAAATGAATGTTATGGCGTAACTCTCAACTTAAGTTACGCTGTAACCAGATCTGGCCTATAAATACCACCCAAATTCTAGCATTTCTATTCATTCACTTCACACACCAAATCAGAGAACGTGGGTAGAAGGTTGAAGGCAGATCTTGAGGAGCATATGGAGTCATCTCCAAGGGAGAAATCACTCCCCTACGATAAGCATTAGCAATTTATCATTTCTTTACTTTCAATTCATGTATTTTGATATGTTAAACATTGAATCGATTGTTTTAGTTAATATGAGCGGCTAAGCACCTCTGGTGCTAGCCTAGTTATGACTCCTTAATTGTTTTGTTTATGTTTACATTGCTTCCGTATAATTGTTACTAGTATATGCATGCATAGTTTGTTGGTAGCTACCCTTGTTTCGGTAGTTTTGAATGGCGGTAGTGGCTAGTTACTTAGGAGATATGACCAACTGACCCTAAGTAGGTAGACTGAGTGGGAAGGGTAAGAATTGACCAACTGACGACCCTTCTTCGCTTGTGCAATTTGACCAAATGATCACCTACCGTTTGGATGAACTTAAGAAGTTAGGGATGAGTGTTTAAGATGCTAGCGCCTGAGCACTCATTGTTATGAATCTTGCATGTAGCGGAACTTAATGACTTGGCTTAGAGGACTAAAAACAACTGGACTTTCAAGGGGTCATCTATTGATCTCCGGTGGAAACCTTTGCTGATAGGTTAGGACGAACTGACCAAATGCTGTCCTAGTGACTTAACCCCCCCCAACTTGAAGCAATTGGAAGTAATTAAACGTGAACTTAACTTGATAGGATGAGTAACTGGGTTAGCACACTTCTCCTCTATTGATCATAACCCTCGCCTTTACTTGCTATCTTTTATTTTCATTATTTTAGTAGTTAATCATTTCGACCTCAAAGCCAATTAAAATCTGTGACACCTAGACTTAGTTAAAATCCGCACACATAGCTCTTGGGACTCGGTTTTACCGAATACTACACTACACACGATCGGGTACACTGCCCGTTAGTGCATTAGGGTAGACCATAAGTATAACGAGACTTTATAAATATTAAAACCTGGTCAGTAAAACCTGCATCAAGTATTCACGATAAAGATGGAAATCCTTCTAGAGCCAACATCAAACAAGCTCTTGGTGGGTGACACGTGAGATCCAACATGGATTAAGCTTGTGACAACTGGATAGAAACAATGGGGCGATTCACTCTTGAATTAACCTTGGTCCGGGAAATGAATTGACGAATACTTATGAAAAACCTTTCGATGTGCTCTACAATTCTTTTCTTGTGGCACATCGACTGAGCATTGTTTTCTCAAACAAAAGAATTTATGATTGAATATCTTTCTCATAAAACCTTCGTCGTATTGCAAAACTCTTTCTCTTAAGCAATACACAATTGTTTTTCAAATCAATTTTTCTTCAATCAGTGAATCTCAATTCGCTTGTTCACTCGCTCTATGTTGTCTACTTTGGGATACTCCGGTTTGAGAATGGCTAGATCATACTGTGAAACCCTGTCAAGGAGATTCTTAGGAATTCTACCTGATCACAGGCAGTATTTATACTGATCAACGAAGAATCGTGTTTCTTACAACCCTATTCAAAGAAAGTGAACAAATACACTTTCGTGTGTTTTATTGCTAACTGTTGTTTGCAGGAACATTTGACGGTTGCAGCTGATCAATATTGAGAAGTCAATTCATAACCACATGCTCACAACATTCACTCCTAATTGAAGAAAATCATGACAATTAAAGACATACAACAATGCTTCCGCTACTCTGATGAAAAGATGTCATGATCCATAAAGTGTGAGCATGTCGGTCCATAAGTCACAACATCACATTAAGGCGATACAACAAAGGATGCTTCAGAGATTTATTGTGGCTGATGATCTCAGAGAAAGCTCAGAGATCACCAAGTCGTGGATCAGTTAAATACCTCCACTGAAAGTACAAAGTATTCAGACTTTGAAGAATCACTGCTTCGGAAATTGAAGAATTGAAGTCTACGAGCTTGAGCATGAAGTTAAATATAGAATGCTAGGATTAAAAATGTAACTCATGGGGTGACCTCCCTTAGGGGGAGATTGTTGGGATTTACAAAATCCATGTTGAAGTGTCGGTCACCCCAAAAATAGTCTAGCATATATTAGCTTGTAGTCATTACGTTATTTATTAGTTATTTATTTAGTTTAGTAATACCGTGGAGGATGGACGGGTCTTTACCCACTGTATGCCTGATCCATAGCCAGTAGGTGGCGTTTAGTAGTTTGTATAAATACCCCTTCCCGCTAAGGGAAGGGTTAGTGGTTTTCATTTTAATAAACACACACTAGGTGTTTCTCTCTCTAGAATACTACCCTCTCTACTCTTTCTCTCTCTAAAATGGCTAAATTATTCTTCCATAATCCTAGACCTCCCGAATCATATGAACAACATAAAATAATGATCGTACAAAATCGTAAACCCAGCAAGCTCGTTAAAACTAATATCCAATTGAAACCCCTTACATGAAGCTCCCTAGTATTGTGTTACATTGTTAAATAAAAAGAAAGGGTTATGATTTATAAAAAATACCTCTTTAAGACCCTTAAGTTTTTAAATTGATACAAAATACTGATACGCTAACACATCGCGTTCGGGGTCAAAGGAACTTCCTTTTCATCGAGCAAGTTTTTCAACACCCTAGGCAGTGAACCTAATCGTTGTAGTGTAGTATTAGGGTAAGCCACGGGTATTGACATCGTTCTCTAGGGGAATAGGAATGCTAGTGAGAAGTTACTACGCTAAGGTTGGGGTTGAGGAAGATTATTTTTTATCTTTTTATATTTTTTAGGAAATGGAAAGGTACGAATCTCGGGGTTTGGATTTCGGGGTTGGTATTTCTACCGATTACTCTACTTATCTAATTATCTAATTAACTAAGCTAGGGGTAGTCTATGTCTATTGTTGTGTGCTCGTATGATGATTAAAAATGTGTTTACTTAGGCTTTATTACTCCATAGTTGTCTTCTATTGATGGTTGAATTGTCACGTCCTTATTCTTAACGCGTTCTGCTTCTAAGGTCCTAGGGTATGCGTTTATCCCTAATTCTTTGAAGCTACCAAAGGTTAATGACTACGAAATCTCTGGGATTCATAAACTTAACACTAAGGTATTCTTTGGATGTTTAGCCTACAATTCCACTAGTAACAATATGCTAAGGTTCAACAAAGATTATTAAAGCATTAATAGCACAACGAATGACCTATCGCAATACTAGGTCAATCACAATTAAGATAAAAGACAACCAATCAATATTACCTAAGCAAACACACAAATTAATTAGCCGGACATGGAGAACATGCAAGCATACACACAATCAATTGAAGACATAATTGAATTAATGAAGTAAAACACTTCTCTTGATGTACGATAGGGTATGGAACCCTAAAATACTGTACAAGACAGCCTTGGTTCGTTATAGGTTTTTACTCCACAAAAACTACACACTGAAAACTGAAAAAATCGGATTCTATATATTGTGTAACAAACTGCGACGGCGTCACTCTTTAATTGTGACGCCGTCGGGTCGCCGTCATTAGGGTTTCGTCTTGGCCACGTTAGCATTGTCACGGCGTCAGCATATGACTGTGACGCCGTCTCCTTCAGTCTCTGACGCCGTCTAGATCAAATCTAGGTCGTCTGAGTTGTGACGCCCTACTCTTTTAACACCTGATGCCGTCACTTGTAAATAAGCAATTTGGCTACTGAGTCATCACAAAACTTGTTCCGACGGCGTCACAAGTAGAACCTGACGCAGTCCCCTTTCAATTCAGCAGCCTGAGTGTCTCGATTCTTGACTTTGGCCATTTTCTTCGTATATTCGCGCCTGTTCGTCCGAATAATTGTCATTCCAGCAATTTGCCTTCAAGAGACCTAAAAAGTGAAAAAGAATGAAATTAAGTAGTAACGGATACAAAAGTGATCAATTAAGGGCTTAAATGACCCCTCAAAAAGGTACCTTTTAAATCCTTATCAAATATCCCTACACTTGGTATTTGCTTGTCCTCAAGAAAATGTGCTTTTAGCCAATTGATTTATAAATTAGGGGTCATGAAGCATTAGTTTAGAACGATCCACAACACATATAAGCCCCGCAAAAGTCATAACAAGCACGGAAATTACATACTAGCACCTCACATGGGGTGTTTGGATACTCACATCTCTCGGGTGTATATGAAATATAACAAGTTGGAAATGGAAGATAAACACTCATTAACCGGTCCTAGTACATAGATTACCATAGGCTTGAGACTAGATCAAACCTCCATCGCTTTGGCGTAAGCACCTAGGAAAGACTATCCAAGAGATCTTTTAAAGGGTTGTAATATTAGGCTTACGGTTGGGAAACAAAGGGTTTTGGTGGGATAGGCAATTTAGTGGTGACAAGTCAAAAATCTTTATGTTACAAGCATGCGAAGAATGGTGTTGCTAAGCCAAGACTCGACACTCTAAACTCTAGATAACTGAAACAAAAAAACATAAATTTAAAGATAAATGTAGGATGGTAGCCCGTATGTTTTTTTCATTTTTTTTTCAACACTCTATTTTTTTCTTTTTCTCTTTTTTCTATTTTTTTTTCGATTTTTTCCCATACACTTCTACTCTACCATCCTCTACGATAACATCAAAATAATAAGGATTTATAGGCACATCCCTACACTTGAGTTTTTATTAATCTAACACTAATTTGACCTGAATTGAAAAGATCAAAACACTTGGAGTACATTATTATGCAAATAAAGGGAATTTTGAATTTAACGTTCCCTTCCCGACATTTCATAAAATTTAACTTTTCCAATGAGTCCCAATCGTCCCAAAACTGTGTACAAAGGATATGACTCGACTTAGCAACTTATGCAAGCAACTAGATAATTGAACTAAGAAGTATGATAACAATAATGCACTAAAAGTGAGTGCATACAAGGTAGGCTAAGGCGATTTGGGTGTACATTTGGGGGTGGATTGTAAACAATGGTCTTCATTGATATTCTGGAAAACCGAAATATCACGAGAACCGCGAAAAGGATAGGCTCTGAGGGGTTAACTAGGGGTATCGTGTACGAAAGATGAGTACAACGCAAGGGTGTGGGGGAATTACTTAACCGATGTGGAAGAAGTAATTATATTACGGGTATCAAACAAGGGTTATCCTAATGCCTCTTATCGTTTAGTTATTCCTAACTACACAAGTGTAGTCTTACTAGCGATCTCGGAATGCATCACAAAACAAGTTCTAGAATCTATTATACTACCGGTTCACACTCTAACCATTAAAGATGAATGCTTTAATTCCTACTAATCTAAGGGCGATCCTCACATTTTGGGTGAAATTTAAGTGGTAAAGGGTTTTTGTGCTAGTCATATAATTTCCTATCGATGAGACGCTTTATTAAGACTAATGGCCCACTCCTACATGTCATGAAAAATTTTAAATTTGGTGCCAAAATTACCCTAACCGATATTTCTCATGGTTTATTACACAAATGAAATTGGACAAAGAAAATAATCAAGGATAAGCATAGTTTCAAAGTTCCCGTTTTATTTTCCCTCCCTACACTTAAACTAAACATTGTCCCCAATGTTCCCCGAAAGTATCAAAGTAATGATATTGGAAGGTAAAAAAAATGAAAGAAACTAGTACTCCCCTGATTAGCTCGGTAGGATCCGTGTGAAGTGGTGGTTACATCTTTCTTCAAGAAGAATGTTAGCGTGAAAAGCTCCTTCTTATCTTATGTATCTTCTTCTTGATAAATTAAATCTGCACACTTGAAGAAAACAAACGAAAAATTCATGTAAAATCAGCGGTAACAATATATATATGACTCTACTAAACTAGGATATAATGCTTGTGGAATGGATGTTTACAGATTTTCTGTAAAATTAAGACCTGGAAAATTCCAAAAATTTATAAGTAGCTCAGAAAACGAGAAAAAGTAATAAGCTGTTTCTGCTCCTCCTGACGCCGTCAGGTTGTGATCCTGACGCCGTCAAGTTATCCTGACAGAAACTGGTCTGCGATTTTCTGAAAAAAATTCTGGAACATTTTTATCTTTAAAATCTGGAAAACTTTCATGCAAAACATCCATTATGACTCGATACAAGCATTTGACTCGAACAAAGACACATGTATATCTTTTAATTAATTTTAATTCTCATATTCACGTTTCTTTTGAAAACGTGTGTAATCCTCCCTACACTTATCCCTTATGTAAAATACCTTTATATGTAATTAAGAAGAGGTTAAAGACAAAATAAAGCATTTTTACAAATTTAAACATGAGAATAAACAATCAATAAAAGATACACGACACAAACAAGCAAACAATTAAGCATGGGTTGCCTCCCACGAAGCGCTTTTCTTTATTTATGAGTCCTGTAGCTAGACTCGAAGTCGTTGTTTCGTTTTTCATTCTCAATGAGAATTCTATCATATTGACAAAATTTTCATCGACTCTATACCTAGGCCCTAGGGTCAAGCAATCCTTATAATAAAGTCTCCTTTTCTCCCACATGAAATTCAAACCTTTTTTAACATCGTCTTCTCTTTTTTCTTCAAAAGCTCTAATGTTGTCTCGTTCAAAAAGGGATAAAGGGCCATATCCGTTCGTCTTCCAAGGCATCCTATAAGTGATCTCCTCATTCCCTTCCTTAAACCTAACCGTTCCTTCAAACTTGTTATGGCTCATTTTAGACTTTTCAACAAACGGTTTTCCTAGCACTACTTGGGATAAGCTATAGTCAATGACACATCCGATGTCTTCTAGGACCACAAAATCAACTAAGTAGGTGAAATTTCCTATAAAGACGTGTACATCCTTGACTCTTCCCACAAAGTTGCAAACCCCACCTGGAATCTTAGTCGCTCATTCATAATGTCATTGTAAACAGCTGATGACATCACATTAATGGGGGATTCCGTATCTATGTAAGCATGTTCGACATTTCTATATCCGATCATACAAGGAATTTTTAGGTTCCAAGGATTTCCTCTCCTAATCTTTGGACATATCCTAATGATGGGTGATCGGGGATTATCGATTATGTATCGATGGTAAGCAACCTCTTCCTTAGTGGGGTAAAAATTAAAATAAGCACTATCCTCCTCATTCCCATTTTTATTCACTAAGCCATATTCCGAATTACTGTTGATCATGGAGCCAACTACCGAGGCGCTGACCACTTTCTCAACAGCTTCCCTAATTGTGCTATCAAATACCTTTTGCAAATCTTGAAGGTCGGTGTTTCTACTCACATAACGGCTTCGGCGGTTGTGTTGGTCATTGGGTTGGGTTTTGAGTGAAAGTGATTTATTTGGTGGTGGGTTGTTGAGTGGTGGTTGGTTATCACCTTCCATGATGAAAAGTGATGGGATTACTAACAAAGGTCACGAAGAAGGGGTATAGACTACGAGAAAGCTAAAAATGGGAAAAAATCTTACTTGATAGGAATCAAGCAAGGAAACCTAAACGAGGTGGACTCCTAACTAGCTATTCTATTCCCCGGCAGCGGCGCCAAAAACTTGATACGCTTACACAGCGCGTTCGGGGTCAAAGGAACTTCCTTTTCGTCGAGCAAGTTTTTCAACACCCTAGGCAGTGAACCTAATCGTTGTAGTGTAGTATTAGGGTAAGCCACGGGTATTGATATTGTTCTCTAGGGGAATAGGAATGCTCGTGAGAAGTTACTATGCTAAGGTTGGGGTTGAGAAAGATTATTTTTTATCTTTTTATATTTTTTAGGAAATGGAAAGGTATGAATCTCGAGGTTTGGATTTGGGGGTTGGTATTTCTACCGATTACTCTACTTATCTAATTAACTAAGTGATACGCTTACACAGCGCGTTCGGGGTCAAAGGAACTTCCTTTTCGTCGAGCAAGTTTTTCAACACCCTAGGCAGTGAACCTAATCGTCGTAGTGTAGTATTAGGGTAAGCCACGGGAATTGATATCGTTCTCTAGGGGAATAGGAATGCTAGTGAGAAGTTACTACGCTAAGGTTGGGGTTGAGGAAGATTATTTTTTACCTTTTTATGTTTTTAAAAAATGGAAAGGTACGAATCTCGGGGTTTGGATTTGGGGGTTGGTATTTCTACCGATTACTTTCTAATTATCTAATTAACTAAGGTAGTGCAGTCTATGTCTATTGTTGTGTGCTCGTATGATGATTAAAAATTTATTTTCTTAGGCTTTATTACTCCCTAGTTATCTCCTATTGATGGTTGAATTGTAGGATCCATGTAAAGTGGTGGTTACATCTTTCTTCAAGAAGAACGTTTGCGTTAAAAGCTCCTTCTCATCTTATGTATCTTCTTCTTGGTAAATTAAACCTACACACTTGAAGAAAACAAATGAAACCTTTGCGTAAAATCGGCGGTAACAATATATATAAGACTCTACTCAACTAGGATATAATGCTTGTAGAATGGATGTTTACAGATTTTCTTGAAAATTAAGACCTGGAAAATTCCAAAAATTTATAAGTTGCTCCGAAAATGAGAAAAAGTAATAAGCTGTTTCTGCTCCTCCTGACGCCGTTAGGTTGCGATCCTGACGCTGTCAGGTTATCCTGACAGAAACTGGTCTGCGATTTTCTGCAAAAATTCTGGAAAATTTACATCTTTAGAATCTGGAAAAATTTCCTACAAAACATCCATTATGACTCGATACAAGCATTTGACTCGAACAAACACACATGTATATCTTTTAATTAATTGTAATTCTCATATTTACGTTTCTTTTGAAAACGTGTGTAATCCTCCCTATACTTATCCCTTATGTAAAATACCTTTATATGTAATTAAGACGAGGTTAAAGACAAAATAAAGCATTTTTACAAATTTAAACATGAGAATAGACAATCAATAAAAGATACACGACACACAAACAAGCAAACAATTAAGCATGGGTTGCCTCCCACGAAGCACTTTTCTTTATTTATGAGTCTTGTAGCTAGACTCGAAGTCGTGCCCCTACGTTGCCCTAATCTTAGAGGCCCATTCGATCTCCTTAAACCTTCTGTCATCATGAATATACTGAGGTCCTAACTCAAGGCAAGCAGTATAGTAAACCTTGTTCTTCCAATCTACTTCAAATGCCGGAATGTTGTCCACATCTAAATTATCAATACCCTCAAACTTCTTATTTTTGTAAGGCATTATATATTTAACACTCTCGGCTCCAATCGAGAACTCGACTATTCCTTCCTCTCGATCATAAACCATCTTAGACTCCTCTATAAATGGTCTCCCAAGTATTACATCCCCTAAAAACCCATCAATGATGCCCTTAACAATTTCCAAGATCATGAAATCACACCTATATGTGAAGTTACCTATGAAGACATGCAATCCTTTAACCCTCCCAACATAGTTACTCTCTTTCTTAGGGCGAAAGGGGTCCCTCATAGATTCTAGCTTTTTGCTCATGATCCAATTGTAGTAGAGCCTAGACATTATATTCATGGGTGCCTTATAGTCAATATAAGTGTGATCCCTATATAAGTATCCAATCATGCATGGTATCTTAATGTTTTTAGGGTTACCCCTTCTTATGCGAGGTTCGAAGGTCTCGGGAAGTTACTTACGTTATAGTGATAAGTGGTTTCCTTCCCTTTAGGGTATGAATTGAAATACTCCCTAAGTTTCTCCTCCTCCTTACTATCCTCCATAATTTCTAATACCATATAATCTCCATCTTCCAAGTCATCATCCGAATCACTTAAGGTCGAATCACTATCTAGAGTGCTAGTAGATTCTTTAATGGCTTCCTCAAGTGCATTTTCAATTATCCTATTTAGTTTCCTAAGCTCTCCAATTTCACTAACAATACGAGCTCAAAGTTGGTTGGCAAAGGCTGGATCAAGTGGTGGGTATTTGTTTGGTGGTAAAGTGTGGTTTGGTGGGTTATCACCTTCTATGATGAAAAGTGATGGGGTACGAACAACGGTGTAACACCCCAACCCGACAAGGGTAGAAGTGTCACATTCTGGTGTCATATCAGAACATACAATTAAAATCTTTGCAAACGAAAACCTTAAAATGAAGTATCAAAACATATGAATAGTTGACTGACAAGGAAATACAATATCCAAAATGAAAGGAAAATCTCAAAACAAAAGCTCTTCAAAATAAGTCCCAAAGTAATAAGGTGCTAGGGTTGGTCCACTTAGATACTCTAACTCTCAGCCCATCGAAGCCCATCTTCAACCTAAAACCTGCCACAGGAAAAGAAATGCGGCTGAGCTTAAAAAGCCCAGTGAACAAATATAACAAAACGAAAGCTAAATAAAATCTGAAATGCGAAATGAAACAAAGGAAACGGATAACAAGGTCGCAGCGAAATGAGGACAATGAGTCAATGAGGATCCTGCAGAACACAATTATACAGATATCCAAAGCACATATAACGAGGAGAACGAAGCCAAGCAAAGCATCAAGACCAGCACACAAGCACATACAACCCAGGCATACAAGTACTGAAACATAAGCAAGCATAGCAGACACAATATCCACACAACATATACAGCATACAATCAATTCAGGAAATCATAAGCCATACAAGTCAAAGAGAAATCTAAGGCAAGCGGAAGCAATTAATTAGTAAATGAGCATGGCAATCACACATGACATAAACCCTTAGTTGAAAACATAACCAGTATCATAACAACGGAAGTACTAAATAGCAGTCAAAACATGGCAGGTCAACAACAAGTAGATACGGATACAACGGATAGTCATAGTCCACGAGATCAACTGAACGTAGTACACATAATAAACAGACAAAACTATCGATTACACACTAGCATGATCACCAGACAATACAGAGGGTCACATAATAGTGAGATCACATATCATCAGTTAGAAACAGGTAACTCAGATAACCGCATATTAATCACATCATAGCAGGATAATCAATGGTCACATAAAACATGAATAGTATCATCAAATTCAATAAGCATATAATAACCCGGTACGTGAATGGAACCATAGTCCGAAGTAACGGAAAGAAAGCGTGACATATCAATGCAATGGAGTATCTATATCTTGGTACAAGTAAATCATATAAGGGTATTGAGTAATGAACAAGTAATACAGATTATGGTGCGTTGGGGAATACAGAAGGTACAATATAGGTTTATCAAAAGTGTAAGGGTTATCAGAAATCTACCCGAGCCCAGAAACATATCATATCATATCATATCATAAGTAGCCATTGTATTCGGAGGGGTGACCTCGGGATACCATACATAATAGGAGGGGAGACCTCAGTAACAAATGGAGTAGCTAGCTCCCAGAATTTTGAAGACGCGGATTGCACCCGACATCATTCACCAGACAAAGCTCCAATCAGATCAAATCCCTCGAAACATATCATATCTAGGATGCATCCATACGCCCACCGGAAACATAGTGGCCAAATCATATACATATAGTGAGCTCATAATCATATCAGAATGGGGACGGTGTGGAACATCACTCAACCACACTAAAGTCATGCCATTGGTGCATCAATGACACGGTCAGGTTACCTTCCTGTCTAGGAAACATATTTGGCTCGGGTATCAAACTAAAGGGTCAAAGCATATTCATATCATAAGGGTTCATATCAAAGTTCATAAGTTAAAGGTGCATATCAGATTTCCATAACATAAATTCATAATCAGAGGTTCATAATCAGATGGTTCATAATCAGAAGTTCATAATCAGAAGTTCATAATCATAACAAACGAATATCATAGCGAACAGAATCATATCAAAGGATTATGTCGAAATCGTATCAAAAGGATCATAGCATAAGGAAATCATAGCAAAGGAATATCATAAGTGAAGTAAAGTCAAGGATCGAAAGTTATGAGAAATCCCTACTGAAAAGGGATAGAATATCTGTACCTCGTTTCGAAGCAAGCAAAATAGGAAAGTACGATCACACGATGAATCAATCCCGCCGTCCGGAACCTATATGAATTTGGATAACGCTTATTAAGATCATATTACTTATTTTAGACGGCTTTCCATTTTTAGCAGGTTTCCACTTTTAGTAACTTTAGTCATAAATGATATACTCAAAGTCAATTTAGGTGAAAATGACGAAAACAAGTATTATCGAAGTTTAAGGGTCGATTATGACAAGTTTATGAGTTTAGGGTTCAAAAGGTAATTATTACAAAGTATAGGGTCTTAAGTGTAAATATTGCATGTTTACCCATTTTACGAATTTATTCTATGTCTTTACCATGCCAACAATTCTAGTTTATACATCTTGATTACCCATGACGTTTTTAAACCATTTAAACTCGATTACAACAATATTATACAATCCTTTGTGTTATTTCATTGTAGGTCGAGACACCCTCATTCCATTTTAAAATCCATTCGACACATTTAAAAACCAAAACGAGACCCTTAACCAATCTTGTTGTCGATTCGAATAACCAAGAAGTAAACGTTGTACTTATTTAATTTAGCTCGATATCATTTAAAAGAAACATGCATATGGTCGTACAAGATGAAGGTCGAACGGTTTCATAATCATAGTCATAAATAAGTCGATCCATGGTCTAGCCGATTTGTTATTTCATGTATCCTTACTTTATGATTTCATGCATCCCATTTGTTACCATGTCATTGAAAAGTTTGTATATCAATTCTTTGCGTGGAGGAAACCCACGACAAACAGAACAGAAGTCCATAGGCCTTTTGCCATATTCTTTTTTTTATGATAATATGCATGCAATCTATGCATGCGTTTTTATTATTCCCACGGAAGAATTTTAAAGCAAATAAAAAGGAGGACAAAATAAGGTACAGGATACACTACCATGGTGTGTGCGAGACGAGACAAGAGCGAAGGAACCAAAGCCACGAATCATTAACCAAACCCCACGTCCAACCTTCCATGGCTTAGGACTCCACGACATTAACCAAGACCCCACGACCAGCAATACGACCTCCCGGCAGTAACAATAACCCATGACTAAGGTCGAAACAGTTTATCAAGGCTTAGAGAAACCCACGGCAAGGACCAAGGCTGACGACACTTAAGACCATGGTTAAAACAACCTCTCCTTGGCTTAGAACTCACAACAGATTCACCATAGTCACGCCCATCTTTCTTTTGCTCTAGCACATCCACGACCTGGTAACACCACACCACCACCTTTCGACCTAGCAACCCCACGACCTCAGTCACCTTTTCGAATCAAGACCAAAACAAGATCACCTTTCACCAGCCCTCCTTCGAGACACCTACTGATTTCCCTTGCCTTGCTTTGATGTCGAATGGAAGAGAGAACCAAAGCTTGTCTTGGATCGAATGAAAAGGAGAAAACACATTTGGTTTGCCGTCATTGTTTTTGATCTAGGGTTTTGAATGTGTTATTTGAATATGATTTGGTAAGTGAATAAATGGGATTAAAGTGGAATTCATTGGTGAGTTATGGGTGTGAGATTAGGCCGATCATTCAGGGAAATTCAAAACCAGGATATTAACTTTCCAAAACACTATTATGGGCTTCATAATTTATGTGTATTTATGATGAAATTTTTTTTGGCCCATGCAAAGTATTAACGTGCACAATGTATTTTAAACGTAAGCGTAACTGTTTCATTTATATTGTACAATTTACATAATTACGAGTAATTAGGTTCTAAACGTAAATAATGAATTGACGCATTTTACCTATTATAATATAAAAGTTGAGGGGCAAAATAATCTTTTCACGCGTTTTAGATTTTTAGGGTTTTACAACTCTTCCCCTCTAAAAAGAAAATTTTCGTCCTCGAAAATTGAAGTCGCAGAGGTACACAGAGACGTACCGGCTTAAGGCAGACGTAGCAATCGATAGTTTCATACAGATCATAATCGTATCAGTTTCAAAGCGTACAAATCTTACACGTAACAGATATCGGTGAGAATCTCACAAAGAGGTACAGAATTCCAATCGAACATGAGTAGTGACAAATAACGGTTATAAATCTTAGTCCATTCACGTACCAACCCCAGGCATTTCCCAAGATGTCGTATGGTTTCAATAAGGTCAAATTATATGATCTCGGTATTATCACGTTGATCAGGCGTCATAATACTTGCATCACATAACAAGTTCTTATTGTCATCATATTCTGTCCCGGGTCATGGCAAACCACATAACCAAAATCACACAAAACATATCACATACAGATATCAAGTAACATACCAGAGCTGACCAGATTACATACTTACAGCATATACCACATCAAAACAACTTACCATACCACAAAAGAGAGAATGCCACCAACTAGCTCGAACGGTTCCTCACGACTCATTATTGACGATCCAAAAGAAAAGCTGAGATATTACCAAAATGCTAAACGATAAAACTTCACGATTCAAACCGAGTTCTGAACGAATCGAAGAAAAGCAATACTGATCAAAATCACTTAACAAAATATCAAACCGCCTCAAAACGCATGACAAACGAATCTGAGTAACACAAGTCGCACCCAGATCACATGAAGTAGATGAACCATCTCAGACACCGGTTGGATCTTGTCTCCGTCTTTTGCATCATTGGTTGGTCCGTCCAGCTTCCTCCAGCAGCATCCTGATGCCTCCAGCAGCACGGCAGTCGGGTGTGGCTTCTGCTTCACGAACCTCTCCAGCTCAGAGACTGTTGCAGCAACACAGGTTCGGCACCATCATCTTCGGCTCCACGGGTAGTCTCCATCTAACGATCGACAAACGGATGTGCGAAAACAAAATAATAAAATCGAATGTGAAGAGAAGAAGACCAAAACAGTGAAGACAAAAGATTATCGGAGTCAAAACTGAACGACAATCAAAAGGAATCGGAATATATCGGAACAGACGGAAGCCTAATGTCTACCCAATCCTCGCAGGTCAATCCTAAGGTCAACAAGACGAAACCTGGGCTCTGATACCATAATTGTAACACCCCAACCCGACAAGGGTAGAAGTGTCACATTCTGGTGTCATATCAGAACATACAATTAAAATCTTTGCAAACGAAAACCTTAAAATGAAGTATCAAATCATATGAATAGTTGACTGACAAGGAAATACAATATCCAAAATGAAAGGAAAATCTCAAAACAAAAGCTCTTCAAAATAAGTCCCAAAGTAATAAGGTGCTAGGGTTGGTCCACTTAGATACTCTAACTCTCAGCCCATCGAAGCCCATCTTCAACCTAAAACCTACCGCAGGAAAAGAAATGCGGCTGAGCTTAAAAAGCCCAGTGAACAGATATAACAAAACGAAAGCTAAATAAAATCTGAAATGCGAAATGAAACAAAGGAAACGGATAACAAGGTCGCAGCGAAATGAGGACAATGAGTCAATGAGGATCCTGCAGAACACAATTATACAGATATCCAAAGCACATATAACAAGGAGAACGAAGCCAAGCAAAGCATCAAGACCAGCACACAAGCACATACAACCCAGGCATACAAGTACTGAAACATAAGCAAGCATAGCAGACACAATATCCACACAACATATACAACATACAATCAATTCAGGAAATCATAAGCCATACAAGTCAAAGAGAAATCTAAGGCTAGCGGAAGCAATTAATTAGTAAATGAGCATGGCAATCACACAGGACATAAACCCTTAGTTGAAAACATAACCAGTATCATAACAACGGAAGTACTAAATAGCAGTCAAAACATGGCAGGTCAACAACAAGTAGATACGGATACAACGGATAGTCATAGTCCACGAGATCAACTGAACGTAGTACACATAATAAACAGACAAAACTATCGATTACACACAAGCATGATCACCAGACAATACAGAGGGTCACTGATAACGCTACACGCGTCGTTCGGGGTCAAGGAAACTTCCTTTTCTTCGAGCAAGTTTTATAACACCCTAGGAAGTGAACCTAATCGTTGTAGTGTAGTAATTAGGGTAAGCCACGGGTATTGATATCGTTCTCTAGGGGAATAGGAATGCTAGTGAGAAGTTACTACGCTAAGGTTGAGTTTGAGGAAGATTATTTTTTATCTTTTTATGTTTTTTTTTAGAAAATGAAAGGTACGAATTTCGGGTATTGGATTTGGGGGGGTTGGTATTGCTACCGATTACTCTACTATTATCTAATTATCTAAGCTAAGGTTGTGATAGTCTATGTCTAATTGATGTGTACTCGTATGATAGTTTAAAGATGTGTTTACTTAGGTTTTACTACTCCTTAATTATCTCCTATTGATGGTTGATTTGTCACGTCCTTATTCCTAGTTGCGTTGTGATTCTAAGGCTATAGGGCGTGCTTGTTTCCCTAACTCTTTGAAATTACCAAAGGGTCTTGTTTACAAATCCTCTAGTGATTTATAGACGCCTACTCTACGGTTGTCCTTGAATACTTTATCCTACAATTACCTAGATAATTATATTCTAAAGTTCACAAAGAAATGTCAAGCATTAAGTACACAACGAATAATCTAGCGCACTCTAGATCATTAGTCAACTAAGATAAGTATCAACCAATCAATATTCAATAATTAAGTTTCATATTCCCTAAGCAAACACACAAATAAATTAGCCGGACATGGAGAACATGCAAGCATACACACAAATAATCAAAGACATAATTAAATTAATGAAGTAAATACTTATCTTGATGTATAATATGGTTTAGAACCCTAAAATACTGCACAAGAAAGCCTTGGTTCGGTTTTAGGTTTTTACTCCAAAAGACTACACCAAAAACTGAAAAATTCGGATTCTATATATAAGATTACATCTGCGACGGCGTCACCTTATGTTTCGTGACGCCGTCGTGTCGCCGTCATTAGGGTTTCGTCTTGGCCACGTAAACCTTGCGACGGCGTCACCTTATGACTGTGACGCCGTCCCCTTCAGCTCTGACGCCGTCTTGGCTGCATCTAGGCCGTCTGAGTAGCGACGGCCTACTCCTTTAGAACCTGACGTCGTCCCTTGAAAACATGCAATTTCGCTTCTGACCCGTCGCAAAATTCCTTCCCGACGGCGTCGCAGATATGCAGTGACGCCGTCGCCTTATGTTTCAGCAGGTTTGAGTGTCTCGATTCTGACTTTGGCCATTTTCTTCGTATATTCGCGCCTTTTCGTCCAAATAAGCATCATTCCAGCATTTTGCCTTCAAGAGACCTAAAAAGTGAAAAGGAACGATATTAAGCAATAACGGATACAAAAGTGATCGAATAAGGGCTTAAATGACCCCTCAAAAAGGTACCTTTTAAAACCTTATCAAATATCCCTACACTTGGTATTTGCTTGTCCTCAAGCAAATGTGCTTTTAGCCAATTAATTTATAAGTTAGGGGTCATGAAGCATCCATTCAAAACGGTCCACAACACATATAAGCCCCGCAAAAGTCATAACAAGCACGGAAATTACATACTAGCACCTCACATGGGGTGTTTGGATACTCACATCTCTCTCGGGTGTATATATGAAATATAACAAATCGGAAATGGAAGATAAACACTCATTAACCGGTCCTAGTACATAGATTACCATAGGCTTGAGAATAGATCAAACCTCCGTCGCTTTGGCGTAAGCACCTAGGAAAGACTATCAAAGAGGTCTTTTAAAGGGTTGTAACGTTAGGCTTACGGTAGGGAAATGAAGGGTTTGGTGGGATAGGCTATTTAGTGGTGGATAGTCAAAAATCTCTATGTTGCAAGTATGAAGAATGGCGTTGCTAAGCCAAGACTCGACACTCTAAAACTCTAGGCAACGAAAATAAACAAACATAATTTAAAAGATAGATGTAGGATGGTAGCCCGTATGGGGTTTTTTTTTTTTTTTTTTTTTTTTTTTTTTTTTTTTTTTTTTTTTTGCATACACTTTTACTCTACCATCCTCTACGGTACATCAAAATGATAGGGATTTATAGACACATCCCTACACTTGAGTTTTTATTACTCTAACACTAATTTGACCCGAATTGAAAAGATCAAAACACTTGGAGTACATTATTATGCAAACAAAGGGAATTTGAGTTTAACGTTCTCTTCCCTATATTTCATAAACTTTAACTTTTCCCATGAATCCCAATCATCCCAAAACTGTATACAAAGGATATGACTCGACTTAGCAACTCATGCAAGCAACCAGATAATTGAACTAAGGGTTTTGGGTGATAACATAAATTTGCACTAAAAGTGAGTGCAATAAAGGTAGGCTAAGGCGATTTGGGTGTATATTTGGGGTTGGGGTGTAAACAATGCTCTTCATTGATATCCCGGAAAAACCGAAACATCACGAGAACCGCGAAAAGGATAGGCTCTGAGGGGTTAACTAGGGGTATCGTGTACTAAAGATGAGTACAGCGCAAAGGGTGTGGGGGAATTACTCAACCGATATGGAAGAAGTAATTATATTACAGGTATCAAACAAGGGTTTATCCTAATGCCTCTTATCATTTAGTTATTCCTAACTACACAAGTGTAGTCTCACTAGCGATCTCGGAATGCATCACAAAACAAGTTCTAGAATCTAATATACTACCGGTTCACACTCTAAGCATTAAAGATGAATGCTTTAATTCCTACTAATCTAAGGGTGATCCTCACATTTTGGGTGGAATTTAGGTGGTAAAGGGTTTTTGTGCTAGTCATGCAACTTCCTATCCATGAGACGCTTTTGTTAAGACTAATGGCCCACTCTTATACGTCATGAAAAAATTTTAAATTTGGCTAAAATTACCCTAACCTACATTTTCTCATGGTTTATTACACAAATACACTTGGACAAAGCAAATAGTCAAGGATAAGCATAGTTTCAAAGTTCCCGTTTTATTTTCCCTCCCTACACTTAAACTGAACATTGTCCCCAATGTTCCCCGAAAGTATCAAAGTTATGATAATAGAAGGTAATTAAAAACGAAAGAAACTAATACTCCCCTGATTAGCTCGGTAGGATCCGTAAAAAGTGGTGGTTAAATCTTTTCCAAGAAGAGTTTTTGCGTGAAAGGCTCCTTCTTAACTTGTGTAACTTCTTCTTGACAAACTAAACCTGCACACTAGAAGAAAACAAACGAAACCTTCGCGTAAAATCGGCGGTAATAATATACATAAGACTCGATTTAAACTAGGATATAATGCTTGTGGAATGGATGTTTACAGAATTTGTTTTGAAAGTTAAGATCTGGAAAATTCCAAAATTTTACAAGTAGCTCAGAAAACGAGAAAAAGTAAGCTGAAGTTTTTATTCCTTCCTGACGCTGTCAGGTTGCAATCCTGACGCCGTCAGGTTATCCTGACAAAAACTGGTATGCGATTTTCTGGAAAAAATTCTGGAAAATTTACATCTTTAGAATCTGGAAAAACTTCTGCAAAAACATCCATTATGACTCGATACAAGCATTTGACTCGAACAAACAAACATATATATCTTTTAGTTAATTGTTATTCTCATGTTCACGTTTCTTATGAAAATGTGTGTAATCCTCCCTACACTTATCCTTTATGTAAAATACCTTTATATGTAATTAAGACGGGGTTAAAAACAAAATAAAGCATTTTTACAAATTCAAACATGAGGACAAACAATTAATAAAAGAGATATGACACTAACAAGCAAACAATTAAGCATGGGTTGCCTCCCACGAAGCGCTTTTCTTTATTGAAGAGTCTTGTAGCTAGACTCGTAGTTCTGCTCCTACGTTGCCTCGTTTTGCATTCTCAATGAGAATTCTATCATGTTAACAAAATTTTCATCGACTCTATACCTAGGCCCTAGGGTCAAGCAATCCTTATAATAATGCCTCCTTCTTCCCCACATGAATTTATAACCCTTTTCAACATCTTCCTTGCTTTTGTCCTCAAAAGCTTTGATGTTGTCTCGATCATAAATGGACAAGTGGCCATACTCAGTTGTTTTCCAAGGCATCCTATAGGTAATCTCATCGGTTTCCTCCTTAAACCTAACGGTTCCATCATGCTTGTTATGGCCCATCCTAGATGTATCAACAAACGGTTTCCCTAGCACTACTTGGGATAGGCTATAGTCAATTACGCATCCTACATCTTCTAGGATCATAAAATCAACAAGGTAGGTGAAATTTCCTATAAAGATATGCACATCTTTGACTCTTCCCACCATGTTGCAAATTCCTCCCGGATAATTAGGGTCTCTCCTAATATTGAGTCGCTCATTCATAATGTCATTGTAAACAGCAGACGACATTATATTGATGGGAGATTCCGTATCTATGTAAGCGTGGTCGATACTCCTATATCCGATCATACAAGGAATTTTTAGGTTCCAGGGATTTCCTCTCCTAATCTTAGGGCATATCCTAATGATAGGTGATCGTGGATTATTGATTATGTATTGATGGTACGCAACCTCTTCCTTAGTGGGGTAAAGATTGAAGTACGCACTATTTTCCTCGTCCA
The DNA here is from genome assembly GCA_019973895.1 of Chrysanthemum seticuspe. Taxonomy (NCBI): domain Eukaryota; kingdom Viridiplantae; phylum Streptophyta; class Magnoliopsida; order Asterales; family Asteraceae; genus Chrysanthemum; species Chrysanthemum seticuspe. Next base: position 177,372,674 of record BPTQ01000009.1, on the reverse strand, counting down.
CTTTGTTGTTGGTTATGCCATTGTCTGAATTACTGCTAATCATAGAGCCAACTATAGCAGCGCTGACTACTTTCTCAACAGCTTCCCTGATTGTACTATCGAATGTTTTCTGCAAATCCGGAAGGTCGGTGTTTCTACTCACATAGCGGCTTCGACGTTGGTGTTGGTTATTGGATTGGGTTTTGAGCGACATTGGTTGGTTATCACCTTCCATGATGAAAAGTGATGGGGTTACGAACAAAGGTTATTAAGAAGGGGGATAGACTAAGAGAAAGCTAAAAAATGAGAAAAAAGTTTACTTGATAGGAATCAAGCAAAGAAACCTAAACGAGGTGGACTACTAACTAGCTATTCTATTCCCCGGCAGCGGCGCCAAAAACTTGATAACGCTACACGCGTCGTTCGGGGTCAAGGAAACTTCCTTTTCTTCGAGCAAGTTTTATAACACCCTAGGCAGTGAACCTAATCGTTGTAGTGTAGTAATTAGGGTAAGCCACGGGTATTGATATCGTTCTCTAGGGGAATAGGAATGCTAGTGAGAAGTTACTACGCTAAGGTTGAGTTTGAGGAAGATTATTTTTTATCTTTTTATGTTTTTTTTTAGAAAATGAAAAGGTACGAATTTCGGGTATTGGATTTGGGGGGGTTGGTATTGCTACCGATTACTCTACTATTATCTAATTATCTAAGCTAAGGTTGTGATAGTCTATGTCTAATTGATGTGTACTCGTATGATAGTTTAAAGATGTGTTTACTTAGGTTTTACTACTCCTTAATTATCTCCTATTGATGGTTGATTTGTCACGTCCTTATTCCTAGTTGCGTTGTGATTCTAAGGCTATAGGGCGTGCTTGTTTCCCTAACTCTTTGAAATTACCAAAGGGTCTTGTTTACAAATCCTCTAGTGATTTACAGACGCCTACTCTACGGTTGTCCTTGAATACTTTATCCTACAATTACCTAGATAATTATATTCTAAAGTTCACAAAGAAATGTCAAGCATTAAGTACACAACGAATAATCTAGCGCACTCTAGATCATTAGTCAACTAAGATAAGTATCAACCAATCAATATTCAATAATTAAGTTTCATATTCCCTAAGCAAACACACAAATAAATTAGCCGGACATGGAGAACATGCAAGCATACACACAAATAATCAAAGACATAATTAAATTAATGAAGTAAATACTTATCTTGATGTATAATAGGGTTTAGAACCCTAAAATACCGCACAAGAAAGCCTTGGTTCGGTTTTAGGTTTTTACTCCAAAAGACTACACCAAAAACTGAAAAATTCGGATTCTATATATAAGATTACATCTGCGACGGCGTCACCTTATGTTTCGTGACGCCGTCGTGTCGCCGTCATTAGGGTTTCGTCTTGGCCACGTAAACCTTGCGACGGCGTCACCTTATGACTGTGACGCCGTCCCCTTCAGCTCTGACGCCGTCTTGGCTGCATCTAGGCCGTCTGAGTAGCGACGGCCTACTCCTTTAGAACCTGACGTCGTCCCTTGAAAACATGCAATTTCGCTTCTGACCCGTCGCAAAATTCCTTCCCGACGGCGTCGCAGATATGCAGTGACGCCGTCGCCTTATGTTTCAGCAGCTTTGAGTGTCTCGATTCTGACTTTGGCCATTTTCTTCGTATATTCGCGCCTTTTCGTCCAAATAAGCATCATTCCAGCATTTTGCCTTCAAGAGACCTAAAAAGTGAAAAGGAACGATATTAAGCAATAACGGATACAAAAGTGATTGAATAAGGGCTTAAATGACCCCTCAAAAAGGTACCTTTTAAAACCTTATCAGTCACATAATAGTGAGATCACATATCATCAGTTAGAAACAGGTAACTCAGATAACCGCATATTAATCACATCATAGCAGGATAATCAATGGTCACATAAAACATGAATAGTATCATCAAATTCAATAAGCATATAATAACCCGGTACGTAAATGGAACCATAGTCCGAAGTAACGGAAAGAAAGCGTGACATATCAATGCAATGGAGTATCTATATCTTGGTACAAGTAAATCATATAAGGGTATTGAGTAATGAACAAGTAATACAGATTATGGTGCGTTGGGGAATACAGAAGGTACAATATAGGTTTATCAAAAGTGTAAGGGTTATCAGAAATCTACCTGAGCCCAGAAACATATCATATCATATCATATCATAAGTAGCCATTGTATTCGGAGGGGTGACCTCGGAATACCATACATAATAGGAGGGGAGACCTCAGTAACAAATGGAGTAGCTAGCTCCCAGAATTTTGAAGACGCGGATTGCACCCGACATCATTCACCAGACAAAGCTCCAATCAGATCAAATCCCTCGAAACATATCATATCTAGGATGCATCCATACGCCCCCCGGAAACATAGTGGCCAAATCATATACATATAGTGAGCTCATAATCATATCAGAATGTGGACGGTGTGGAACATCACTCAACCACACTAAAGTCATGCCATTGGTGAATCAATGACACGGTCAGGTTACCTTCCTGACTAGGAAACATATTTGGCTCGGGTATCAAACTGAAGGGTCAAAGCATATTCATATCATAAGGGTTCATATCAAAGTTCATAAGTTAAAGGTGCATATCAGATTTCCATAACATAAATTCATAATCAAAGGTTCATAATCAGATGGTTCATAATCAGAAGTTCATAATCAGAAGTTCATAATCATAACAAACGAATATCATAGCGAACATAATCATATCAAAGGATTATGTCGGAATCGTATCAAAAGGATCATAGCATAAGGAAATCATAGCAAAGGAATATCATAAGTGAAGTAAAGTCAAGGATCGAAAGTTATGAGAAATCCCTACTGAAAAGGGATAGAATATCTGTACCTCGTTTCGAAGCAAGCAAAATAGGAAAGTACGATCACACGATCAATCAATCCCGCCGTCCGGAACCTATATGAATTTGGATAACGCTTATTAAGATCATATTACTTATTTTAGACGGCTTTCCATTTTTAGCAGGTTTCCACTTTTAGTAACTTTAGTCATAAATGATATACTCAAAGTCAATTTAGGTGAAAATGACGAAAACAAGTATTATCGAAGTTTAAGGGTCGATTATGACAAGTTTATGAGTTTAGGGTTCAAAAGGTAATTATTACAAAGTATAGGGTCTTAAGTGTAAATATTGCATGTTTACCCATTTTACGAATTTATTCTATGTCTTTACCATGCCAACAATTCTAGTTTATACATCTTGATTACCCATGAAGTTTTTAAACCATTTAAACTCGATTACAACAATATTATACAATCCTTTGTGTGATTTCATTGTAGGTCGAGACACCCTCATTCCATTTTAAAATCCATTCGACACATTTAAAAACCAAAACGAGACCCTTAACCAATCTTGTTGTCGATTCGAATAACCAAGATGTAAACGTTGTACTTATTTAATTTAGCTCGATATCATTTAAAAGAAACATGCATATGGTCGTACAAGATGAAGGTCGAACGGTTTCATAATCATAGTCATAAATAAGTCGATCCATGGTCTAGCCGATTTGTTATTTCATGTATCCTTACTTTATGATTTCATGCATCCCATTTGTTACCATGTCATTGAAAAGTTTGTATATCAATTCTTTGCGTGGAGGAAACCCAAGACAAACAGAACAGAATTCCATAGGCCTTTTGCCATATTCTTTTTTTTATGATAATATGCATGCAATCTATGCATGCGTTTTTATTATTCCCACGGAAGAATTTTAAAGCAAATAAAAAGGAGGACAAAATAAGGTACAGGATACACTACCATGGTGTGTGCGAGACGAGACAAGAGCGAAGGAACCAAAGCCACGAATCATTAACCAAACCCCACGTCCAACCTTCCATGGCTTAGGACTCCACGACATTAACCAAGACCCCACGACCAGCAATACGACCTCCCGGCAGTAACAATAACCCATGACTAAGGTCGAAACAGTTTTACCAAGGCTTAGAGAAACCCACGGCAAGGACCAAGGCTGACGAAACTTAAGACCATGGTTAAAACAACCTTTCCTTGGCTTAGAACTCACAACAGATTCACCATAGTCACGCCCATCTTTCTTTTGCTCTAGCACATCCACGACCTGGTAACACCACACCACCACCTTTCGACCTAGCAACCCCACGACCTCAGTCACCTTTTTGAATCAAGACCACAAACAAGATCACCTTTCACCAGCCCTCCTTCGAGACACCTACTGATCTCCCTTGCCTTGCTTTGATGTCGAATGGAAGAGAGAACCAAAGCTTGTCTTGGATCGAATGAAAAGGAGAAAACACATTTGGTTTGCCGTCATTGTTTTTGATCTAGGGTTTTGAATGTGTTATTTGAATATGATTTGGTAAGTGAATAAATGGGATTAAAGTGGAATTTATTGGTGAGTTATGGGCGTGAGATTAGGCCGATCATTCAGGGAAATTCAAAACCAGGATATTAACTTTCCAAAACACTATTATGGGCTTCATAATTTATGTGTATTTATGATGAAATTTTTTTTGGCCCATGCAAAGTATTAACGTGCACAATGTATTTTAAACGTACGCGTAACGGTTTCATTTATCTTGTACAATTTACATAATTACGAGTAATTAGGTTCTAAACGTAAATAATGAATTGACGCATTTTACCTATTATATAAATATAAAAGTTGAGGGGCAAAATAGTCTTTTCACGCGTTTTAGATTTTTAGGGTTTTACAAACGGTCACGAAGAAGGGGGATAGACTACGAGGAAGCTAAAAATGGAAAAAAGCTTACTTGATAGGAATCAAGCAAGGAAACCTAAACGAGGTGGACTCCTACTAGCTATTCTATTCCCCGGCAGCGGCGCCAAAAACTTGATACCTTTACACAGCGCGTTCGGGGTCAAAGGAACTTCCTTTTCGTCGAGCAAGTTTTTCAACACCCTAGGCAGTGAACTTAATCGTTGTAGTGTAGTATTAGGGTAAGCCACGGGAATTGATATCGTTCTCTAGGGGAATAGGAATGCTAGTGAGAAGTTACTACGCTAAGGTTGGGGTTGAGGAAGATTATTTTTTATCTTTTTATGTTTTTAGGAAATGGAAAGGTACGAATCTCGGGGTTTGGATTTGGGGGTTGGTATTTCTACCGATTACTTGTACTATCTAATTATCTAATTAACTAAGGTAGGGTAGGCTATGTCTATTGTTGTGTGCTCGTATGATGATTAAAAATGTATTTGCTTAGGCTTTATTACTCCCAAGTTATCTGCTATTGATGGTTAAATTGTCACGTCCTTATTCTTAATCGCGTTGTGTCTCTAAGGTCGTAGGGTATGCGTTTATCCCTAACTCTTTGAAGCTACCAAAGGTTAATGACTACAAAATCTCTAGGATTTATAAACTTTAACTCCAAGGTATTCTTTGGATGTATAGCCTACAATTACTCTAGGTGATTATAAACTAAGGTTCAACAAAGATTAATCAAGCATTAACAACACAACGAATGACCTATCGCAATACTAGGTCAATCACAACTAAGCTAAGAGACAACCAATCAATAATCAATAACTAAGTTTCATATTACCTAAGCTAACACACAAGTAAATTAACCGGACATGGGAAACATGCAAGCATACACACAATCAATTGAAGACATAATTAAATTAATGAAGTAAAACACTTATCTTAATGTAAGATAGGGTATGGAACCCTAAAATACTGTACAAGACAGCCTTGGTTCGATTTAGGTTTTTACTCCACAAAACTACACACTGAAAACTAAAAAATTCGATTTCTATATATAAGGTTACAACTGCGACGGCGTCACCCTTTAGTTTGTGACGCCGTCGGGTCACGGTCATTAGGGTTTCGTCTTGGCCACGTTATCATAGTGACAACGTCACCTTATGTCTGTGACGCCGTCGCCTTGAGTCTCTGATGCTGTCTGGATCAAATCTAGGCCGTCTGAGCTGCGACGCCCTACTCTTTTAAAACCTGATGCCGTCACTTGTAAATAAGCAATTTGGCTACTGAGTCGTCACAAAACTTGTTCTGATGGCGTCACAAGTAGAACCTGATGCCGTCCCCTTTCAATTCAGCAGCCTTAGTGTCTCGATTCTTGACTTTGGCCATTTTCTTCGTATATTCACGCCTTTTCGTCCAAATACGAGTCATTCCAGCAATTTGCCTTCAAGATACCTAAAAAGTGAAAAGGAACGATATTAAGTAATAACGGATACAAAAGTGATCAAATAAGGCTTAAACGACCCCTCAAAAAGGTACATTTTAAAACCTTATCACTAAGCTAAGGGTAGTCTATGTCTATTGTTGTGTGCTCGTATGATGATTAAAAATGTGTTTACTTAGGTTTTATTACTCCCTAGGTATCTCCTATTGATGGTTGAATTATCACGTCCTTATTCTTAACGCGTTGTGTTTCTAAGGTCGTAGGGTATGTGTTTATCACTAACTCTTTGAAGCTACCAAAGGTTAATGACTACGAAATCTCTAGGATTAATAAACTTAACACTAAGGTATTATTTGGATGTTTAGCCTATAATTCCACTAGTAACTATATGCTAAGGTTCAACAAAGATTAATCAAGCATTAATAGCACAACGAATGACCTATCGCAATACTAGGTCAATCACAATTAAGATAAGAGACAACCAATCAATATTCAATAACTAAGTTTCATATTACCTAAGCAAACACATAAATAAATTAGCCGGACATGGAGAACATGCAAGCATACACACAATCAATTGAAGACATAATTGAATTAATGAAGTGAAACACTTATCTTGATGTAAGATAGGGTATGGAACCCTAAAATACTGTACAAGACAGCCTTGGTTCGATTTAGGGTTTTACTCCACAAAAACTACGCACTGAAAACTAAAAAATTCGGATTCCATATAGTGTTACAAACTGCGACGGCGTCACTCTTTAATTGTGACGCCGCCGGGTCGCCGTCATTAGGGTTTCGTCATCACCATGTTAGCATTGTGACGGCGTCACCTTATGACTGTGACGCCGTCTCCTTCAATCTCTGACGCCGTCTGGATCAAATCTAGTCCGTCTGAGTTGCGACGCCCTACTCTTTTAACACCTGATGCCGTCACTTGTAAATAAGCAATTTGGCTACTGAGTCATCACAAAACTTGTTCCGACGGCGTCACAAGTAGAACCTGACACCGTCCCCTTTCAATTCAGCAACCTGAGTGTCTCGATTCTTGACTTTGGCTATTTTCTTTGTATATTCGCGCCTTTTCGTCCGAATAAATGTCATTCCAGCAATTTGCCTTTAAGAGACCTAAAAAGTGAAAAGGAATGAAATTAAGTAGTAACGGATACAAAGGTGATCAATTAAGAGCTTAAATGACCCCTCAAAAAGGTACCTTTTAAATCCTTATCAAATACCCTTAGGTTATATACTTTTACGAAATTAGTCCTTTATGAAAATAACTATATATATACTTATCCTTAGGCTTTAAAACTTTCCAAAACAGTTCCTTAGACTTATAACTTCTAAGAAATGACAAAAAATCCTTTGTACTTAATAGTTTCAAAAAGTTACAATATATACCCCTATGCATGGAAAGCGTTACGAAACTAGTCCTAAAACCATGCAAAGTGCATTTTTATGACACGAAAGTGTTTTATAGCTTATTTATTATTATTAGAAGCTTCTATAATTAGCTTAAAATAGCTTATGGGTTATGACAGGGGCTTATACTATGAAAACATCAGTTCGACTCATATTAGGGTTTTTAAAGGAAAACGAGCAAGTCTTTGTGATCAAGGCTTGGGAAAGGGTTCTAATGTGATCTAAAATACTTAATAACTATCCTAGTACAGAAGTAAAGTTTAAAGAACTAGTTTAGAAGCTTACGTGACCAAGAAATGGAGCTAGCGAAGGTTTAGGGTTTTCTCGACAAGGTTTCAATTTGACAAGGCTTCAAGGCTTAGCTATTTAGACTCTTGAGCTTCCTAAGGTTCTTATACTACTTCTAGGTCTTAGATAATTGAGGTGGAGAAGTGGGATAAGATGGTTTGGAAGGAATGAGGAGGTCGAGCTATTTATAGGGTGCGTTTGGATTGTTGGCTAAGAAAAATTGAGTAAGGTGGCAAGAGGGGGGTAGAGGTAACTAAGGTAAGCTATTAGTGACTAATGGAGGCGAGGAAGTAGGTCTAGGATGCTAGCTAGGGGCTTGTGGTGGTGAGGAGGTCGCGCTGGAGAAATGGGTCATTGGAGGAGACCAGGTGGTGATGGTGGTGGTTGGTTGGTTGGTGGTGACAAGGTGGTGATGAAGGTGGTTGGTAGGTTTTTTAGGTTGTGATGGTGCTAGGTTTCTTGGTTTAGTTAGTTTTTAGGTTTGGTTTAGGACTTAATCTAGGATTAAAGGTAGATTAGGGTTTAGGTTAGGTTTAGGTCCTAGATTAGGGTTACTAGGGTGATTAGTGACTAAGGTTGGGTTTTAGCATTCATATTCTAAGTGGTGGTAACTTGTGCTAAAGAAACGGGAAGGTTTAGACCTAGTTTAGGGGCCTAAATGACCTAATTAGGGTTTTGTGCTTAAGGGATGTGTACCAAAGCTCTAAGGAGTTGTACTAGGGTTTAGGGAAGGCTAAGATATTCTAAAGTAGCTAAGGTAACTTATACATATGACTTGAATACAATTAAACTAGTTTCAGTTTGAAATTAGAGTTTTAGAAATAACCATAACCGGATAGGTCTTGTTTTTGTTTTATGATAGATATAGTATAATATATTGATAGATTACTTAATAAAATGATGTTTATAACTTAGAATCGACATACCAGGGGCTTACATGATGTAAACGTAAGGATATTTGGCATTTTTGGATATGTGAGCATGTCTAGGGGGTTATGTAAGTAGTGGGGATGAAATAAAGCAAAACTTTTACCCGTGAAAATGATACTATGTAAAGCATAAGTATAGGTAACCTGGATGAGATTTGGTGGGATATTACAGTCTCCCATCCTAAAAGAAATCTCGTCCCAAGATATAACTACGGGTAGGAGCTGAGGGTGAGAATAGGTGGGGGTAGTTAGCACGAATTTGATCCTCACGTTCCCACGTAAATTCTTGTCATCTCTTAGAGTTCCAGCGGACCTTAACGATAGGAATACGACTATGCTTTAGTCGTTTAACCTCACAGTCCATGACTACGACGGGTTCTTTGTGCCAACTGGCAATTTAGGGAGTCTATTTTAGGTAACCGCATTACGTTAAACTAAACCGAGCTTTTGCCTTTAACACTATTTTTATCGACCATGACTTGATATATATATTGTCAACTTTGAGCAACGTCGGTGTTACTTTGACTTTTTAGTCAATAGTTGACCCTGACAACGCCGTAACATGGACTTTAGTATAATTTGGACTGTTGATTGATTAAAAGCCAAGAACTCATGACTCGTGCTTATGGACTCGAAACGAATAACGATAATATTGGAATTTGACGAAATGTATATATGAAAATGCTAATAAACTATGAAACATTAATAATAAAAAGACTTTTATACAAAAAATATCGATAACAAGACTTATCTTGTTATTTACTATTTTAAATAGAAACTAACGACTAAAAATGGAAATGTTTTATAATAAATAAATAATTAATGCTTCGAGTGCACGTTTATCGAAATATGCCAATTATGGGCATTTAATACTAGTTTCAAGTATTTATTTACTTACTTTGTGTGCATGGGTTACGGATAACCTAACATTAATAGTGTTGATCCACGTGGGTAGCGGACTTATTAGATTGACGAATCTAATAAGAGCCCACTAGGTACGTTGGGTAACCTTATTAATGGGTGAATTATCCTTATGACTCTTTAGGATGCGACCGGTTTATGGGACAATAAGCGAGACAAATAAATAATTGAGTTTATCGGGTTGACGAATTCAATAAGGTCTACTATTTATTCCGAAACTTATTTGACTATGGAGCTTATCGCTTAGATGTCTCATTGTATTGCATTGAGTCACATATTGGTTGTTTGAGTGCATTCATGGCATCATATTGAGTCGATACACCCATATGAGGATACCAAACACTAGGACTAAACGGTGAAACAAGACATTTTTGGAAATAACGAAATGGAATACATTGGTGTAGATAACGTTGATTTTGGGAAAAATATATTAAAATGAGTTTACATTATAGGTTGTACTGAGTCGATAGTTACTAAGCCGTGATTACCTGTTATCTTCTACTAGTGTTTATTTGTGCGTTGCTTGCTTGAGGTGAGTTTCATAGCCCCACTTTTATCTATGTTTTTAACTAAATTGGGGTAAGAATCATGCTACTGTTTTTGGACCTTTAAAACTATTTGGATTTGCTTATGTGCTTGACTGTTTAGATAGATGTGCGGTAGTTGTTGCCTTAGACTAGGGTAGCAATCCTAATTGCTATAACTTGTTGCCTAGCTAAGAGTAGACTTCTACCTCGATCTAGTCCGGGGTTAGCAATTGTTCTAGACTTTGCTATGACAGTGCTGGACTAGAGTCTCTGGGGCCCGTGGTGATCTTGGATACGATATGAGTTGTGATGGTTTGTGATCGATGTGTATCTATCTGAAGTCTCGCATAGCAAATCAATTCGTACAGATCCACTATGTTTTTATTGAACTTAAACCTATGAACTCACCAGCGTAAGCTGAACTTTTAGCATGTTTTCTCAGGTATTTAAGTGATGTTTAGAGTACGTGTTTGGTGGAAGCTTGGCAAGGAGGCATGGTTCAAGGATCATATTGGACTCTGATAATTTATGGGGACCTATTTTATTAAATCATGTTTGGGCCTAATATTTACATTTTAGGATTAATGTTTTGAATATTTAAATTTAGTATTGGTTTTAAATGTTAAATGACTATCTTGTTTGCTATACTTGTGTGAGATACCAATCCAGTCTTAACGCCCTGAAAACTTGATTAAGTCTTCCGCTGTACCGTGATTTGGGGGTGCTACAGATTGGTATCAGAGCTCAAGGTTATAGAGAACTAGGTATTTAATAAACCCTAAACTATAACCACTTTTTAAGAAAATTGATCCTCCACCGACACATGCCCGCTTGCCAAGCCGAAGCTTCTTATTTGATTATGGTATGAACTGTGATTTGACTTATGAGATGTTATGTTTTGGAGATATGATTATTCATTTTGGGTAAATGTGATGCGATTATCGAGATTTTACGGATTTGATTTGGATTATTGATATGTTATGATTCTGGGATTTTGAGCTTGATTGATTTGATATGGGATTATGTGATAGAACAGAACTTACATGTTTTATTTAAAGTCATATTTTGAGTAATGTGGTACCTCTATTTTAAAAATTTTATTATGTGATACATGTTTTGGTTGAGTTGATGCGCTTATTAAAACTAGTTGTTTTCGAACACTTATACCTACCCTATGCTATTGTCACAGACTATGCCTTCACTAGCTTTTGATGTGTCTGAGGATGTCCTTGCTGTTGCTAGTTCCCCAGCATTGACTCTCATGACTGTTGCGCAGGGTGATCCCTATGTGATTACCCGTCACTCTAGTTCATCATCATCATAAGATCGCTCTAGCTCATCTAGGCAGCTCACTTTACATCAGGTCTTAGCACGAGCCCAAACTCCTAGACTTGCTCGTAGTACTGCCCGCATGTTCGTGCGACCACCACCATCACCTATTCGTTTAGCAGCCCACTCTCTTCTGTCATCACCACCAGCATCACCATGTCTTAGAAGACCTAGATCCCCTACTGTACCACCTCAGGATTTACCCGCACTGAGACTCCGACTCATGGGCTCTCCCTCTGAGGATGAGGACGAGGAGGATCATGAGGTCGAGGAGGAGCATGAGATTCAGGAGTAGTATGTAGATGAGGATGAGGATCCTCAAGAAGAGGATGATGAGGATATCCCATAAACGGGTACTCCTCCATTGCAGAGTCCTGCACATTCTCCAGGACCAGGCTCTCCCTTACCTTTGCCTGAGCCTGATTCTCCTGGGTAGCCTTTTGATTTTGATTCACCTCCACATTCACCTGAGATAGGTAGCCCATTAGGATCTGAGATACCATTGGAGATTGCTTCAGAGCCCGAGGAGTATGGAGAGACGGGTCTGATGTGGGAGAGGATTACATCACAGGGTACTAGACCTAGTAGGTTGACAGATCGGTTGGTTGGAGTATCGAGGGCTAGTATAGAGGATTTGAGAGCTGATATGGGTACTGTAGTCAGGAGGACTACGATTCTGCGTGAGGGTATGTCGGAGCTCCAGGAGCAGGTTGGGGACTTGCTGAGAGGGTTCGTGACAGCCCGAGATACAGATAGAGCGATATGACGTAGGATTGGTGAGTTGGAGACAGAGGTCGTGGATCTTAAGAGTGATCGCGACGCTCGACGTGTTGAGCTGGCATCTTTGTAAAGAGAGGTAGACGATGTTAGGAGGTGTGTTAGTGGTATTCGTGATCGTGGCTAGATAGTGTTAGATTCATGGCTTTGTACCATCTTGAAACTGAGTAGTACTTGGTTCGAGATGTAGATCTGTCCTAGTTATCTTATTAGTATCGTTGTTAGGATCGTTTTTGATTTCTCCGTATCCTTTCATGTATTCCACTTTGAAACCTATGAGTCATGGTTATTACAACGTGCATCTTTTGGTTATGATTCGAGCTCTGATTGTTTTGTTATGGTATAGCGTTATCCTTGTTGACCTTGATTATGTATTCGAGCGTTATTTGGTGATCCTAGGAACCCAGCTCGATCTTTTAGAGCGTGAATTGTGAACTTATGAAACTGTTATTCTTTCCTTCAGAATGATGGCAACAAGACGAAACCCGCCTAGGAACAACCGAGCAGCTCCTGCTGCTGTGGTTAACACTGTCCGTCGAGGTCGTCGTCCGACCTCGACCACTCCACCTGTTGAGAACCTGAACACTGATAACCCAGCTGTAGAGAACCTGAATGTGAACAACCGTGCTGAGAATGGTCCTGTTCCACAAAACCCTCCACCTGTGAACCCAGCCCACATTGACCAGCTTGTGACGCAACGTGTCGCTAAACTGCTAGCTGAGTCAAATGTCTCTAACACCTCTGGTGGAACCCCAATGCAGAATCGAACTCGAGGTTGTACCTACAAAGACTTCTGATTCTGTGGTCCCATCGAGTTTGGAGGAACTGAGGGATTAGTTTACCTAACTAGGTGGTTGGAGAAAACTGAATCTGTGTTTACTGTTAGCAACTGTGAGGAGGATTGTAAGGTTAAGTATGCAACAGTTACCTTGAAGGACGAAGCGTTGACCTGGTGGAACAACTATCACAGATCCGTAGGAAGTGATGTAGCCTATAGCATGACTTGGACCCAGTTTAAGACTCTCTTGATCAAGACTTACTGTCCTAGGAATGAAGTTAAGAAGCTAGAGATTGAGTTCTGGAACCATAAGGTTAAGGGTACCGACATGACGACTTACAATCGTCGTTTCCAAGAGTTGTCTTTGCTTTGCCCTGATATGGTTCGCACTGAAGCCCTTAAGATTGAGAGGTATACTGATGGATTGCCTTTAGCTACTCGAAATGATGTCATTGCTGCGAAGCCAGTTAATTTGCATGAGGCAATTACTGTGGCTTAGCGTTTGATGGACTCTTATGTATTAGAAGTTGGAGACAAGGGTAAGAGTGTTAGGAGTGATAAGAGGAAGAGGAATGAAGTTGGTAAAGGGAATGGCAACAAACGGCATGAGACAGCCAGGGTGTTCGCCATAGGAAATGGAGAGAAGAAGGGTTATGAAGGTAGCAAGCCCGTGTGTGGTCGTTGCAATCGACACCACCATGGACCGTGCCCGAATGTGTGTAGGAAGTGCTCTAAGGTAGGACACTTGGCGAAATACTGTAGGTCCCGAACACTTGTTGCAGCACAAACTGCACAAGGAGCGGACTGGAAGGCCACTTTCACCTATTTTGGATGTGGAAAGAAGGGGCACTACAAGAATGAGTGCCGAGAGCAGTGGATGAGAGGAAATCCCGGTAATGGAGGATTTTTTAACCGAGGTGTGGGAAGTAATGGCTTAAACCCTGTGAAGCGTGAGGTTGTAGTAAATCAGGGAAATTAGAGTGCTAGGAATCAGCAGAGAGACATGGGAACAGCGCGTGTTTACGCTATTGGGAAGGAAGCTGGTGAGGACCCTAACGTAGTTACGGGTACGTTCCTTCTCAATAATCGCTATGCTTCCATACTGTTTGATACTGGTGCAGATATGGGTTTCGTATCCGCCGATTTTATGCCATTACTAGGAATCTCCCAAACACCTCTAGGGTTTAGTTACGATGTAGAATTAGCTAATGGAAATAGGGAGAAGATAGATACCGTTGTCCGAGGTTGTACCTTAAGTTTCCTAGACCACCCGTTTAGCATAGACCTATTGCCAGTTACCTTAGGAAGTTTTGACGTCATTATCGGAATGGATTGGTTGTCGAATAATGGTGCACACATCATCTGCGATGAGAAGATCGTGAGTGTACCGTATGGCGGAAAAGTTCTGAGCATACAAGGAAATCGGAGCGACTGTGGAAGTCCTTCCCGGTTGAGCATCATCTCTTGTATTAAGGCCCAAAAGTACATCGATAGAGGAGGTTGTCTTTTCTTGGCTCGAATTTCTGAAAAGAAAAGCTAGAGAAGAGTGAAAGACACCTTAATGATGTACTCGTCGTTAGAGAATTTCCGGATGTGTTTCCCGACAATCTGCCAGGGATTCCACCTGTCCGACAAGTGGAATTCCAAATAGAGTTGATACCCGGTGCTGCACCCAAAGCCCGAGCACCCTATCGACTTGCTCCAAGAGAATTGGAGGAACTGTCCAAATAGTTGGCAGAGTTGTCAGAGAAGGGATTCATTCAACCAAGTTCGTCACCGTGGAGAGCACCGGTGTTGTTTGTGAAGAAGAAGGATGGATCGTTTTGGATGTGTATTGATTATAGGGAGTTGAATAAGTTGACGATGAAGAATCGATATCCGCTACCTAGAATAGATGACCTATTTGACCAACTCCAAGGAGCTAGTGTCTTTTCCAAGATCGACTTACGATCTGGTTATCACCAGCTTAGAGTTCGAGAGGAGGATATCCCTAAGACGGCGTTTAGGACTCGTTATGGGCACTATAAATTCCAAGTGATGTCGTTTGGTTTGACCAACGCGCCAGCGGTTTTCATGGATTTCATGAACCGAGTATGTAAGCCATATCTGGATAAGTTTGTGATAGTATTCATAGACGACATCTTGATATACTCTAAGAGTAGTGAGGAGCACGAAGAGCATTTGAGGCTCATCTTAGAATTGTTGAGAAAGGAGAAGCTGTATGCCAAGTTCTCTAAATGTGAATTTTGGATACCGTCCGTGCAATTCTTAGGTCACATGATAGATAGTCGAGGTGTTCATGTTAACCCAGATAAGATTGAGGCCATTAAGGAATGGGCAGCCCCTAAGAACCCATCGAAAGTCCGCCAGTTCCTAGGTTTAGCAGGCTATTATAGGAGGTTCATTGAGGGATTTTCCAGAATAGCTAAGTCACTGACCAAACTGACACAAAAGGACGTTAAGTATGAATGGGGAGAAAAGGAAGAAGAGGCATTCCAACTTCTGAAGGAGAAGTTGTGTAGTGCGCCCATCCTAGCTTTGCCTGAAGGAAGCGAAGACTTTGTCGTATACTGCGATGCTTTGCATAAAGGCTTAGGTGTTGTTTTGATGCAACGGGAGAAGGTGATTGCTTATGCATCCCGAAAACTTAAAAAGCATGAGAAAAACTACACCACCGATGATCTTGAGTTAGGTGTTGTAGTGTTTGCTCTTAGAATCTGGAGACATTATCTGTATGGAACCAAGTGTGTAGTATTTACCGACCATAAGAGCTTGAAGAATATCTTAGATCAGAAGGAACTGAATATGAGACAACATCGTTGGTTAGAGTTGCTCAGTGATTATGACTGTGAAATTCGTTATCATCCTGGTAAGGCTAATGTTGTGGCTGATGCACTTAGTCGTAAGGAGAACATTCCACCATTACTCGTTCGATCCCTAGGAATGACCATTATTTCACCTCTACCATCTCAAATCTTAGCCGCCCAAGCTGCGGCATTGACGGAAGATAACCGTCCTTATGAGAATCTGCATGGAATGGTAGAAAGTGAAAACGGCTTCTTGAAGCGTTCCGACGGAACCTTATGCTTCAAAGACAGAAGCTGGATACCATTTCATGGTGGAATCCGTGAGTTGATTATGCACGAGTCGCATAAATCAAAATACTTTATTCATCCTGGAGCCGATAAGATGTATCAGGACCTTAAGAAACTCTACTGGTGGCCTAACATGAAAGCCGACATAGTTCAATATGTCAGTTGGTGCTTGACTTGTTCTATGGTAAAGACCGAACACCAGAAACCCTCAGGACTCTTAGAGGATATGCTTAGAGTCTGTGTTATTGATTTCGGCAAAGGCTGGGAGAGACACCTCCCTTTGGCCGAATTTTCCTACAACAATAGTTATCACGCTAGCATTTAGGCCACTCCATTTGAAGCCCTGTATGGCCGAAAATGTCGATCTCCTTGTTGCTAGGCTGAAGTTGGCGAGAGTCAACTTACCGGTCCCGAACTTGTCCTAGAAACCACTGAGAAGATAGTTCAGATTCGTAACCGTTTGCAAACCGCTCGAGATAGACAAAAGAGTTATGCCGATAGGAGACGTAAACCTTAGAAAATTTCAAGTTGGAGATCGTGTTATGTTAAAGGTTTCTCCTTGGAAAGGAGTGATTCGTTTTGGAAAGCGTGGAAAACTCAATCCCCGATTCATTGGTCCCTTTCCAATCCTGGAAAGAATCGGACCGGTAGCATACCACCTGGAGCTACCATCAGAATTGAGCAGTGTACACAATGTCTTTCATGTTAGTAATCTTAAGAAATGTCTTTCAGAGGAAAACCTAGTTGTGCCTTTAAGAGATATCCGAATTGATGAGAAATTGAATTTCGTTGAGGAACCAATTGAGATCATGGATCGTGAGATTAAACGGCTGAAGCATAGCTGTATTCCGATTGTCAAAGTTCGTTGGAACTCCCGACATAGACCGGAGTTCACTTGGGAACGTGAGGACGTTTTTCATAGGAAGTATCCTAAAATTTTCATGACATCAAGCAACTCAGAGTGAAACCCGGGACGGGTTTCTTCTGAGGCTGGGAGGCTGTGACAACTGGCAATTTTGGGAGTCTATTTTAGGTAACCGCATTACGTTAAACTAAACTGAGCTTTTGCCTTTAACACTATTTTTATCGACCATGACTTGATATATATATATTGTTAACTTTGAGCAACGTCGGTGTTACTTTGACTTTTTAGTCAATAGTTGACCCCGACAACACCGTAACATGGACTTTAGTATAATTTGTACTATTGATTGATTAAAAGCCGAGAAGTCATGACTCGTGCTTGTGGACTCGAAACGAATAACGATATGAAACTAATATTGTTGATGGGTTACGGATAACCTAACATTAATAGTGTTGATCCACGTGGGTAGCGGACTTATTAGATTGACGAATCTAATAAGAGCCCGCTAGGGTACGTTGGGTAACCTTATTAATGGGTGAATTATCCTTATGACTCTTTAGGATGCGACCGGTTTATGGGATAATAAGGGACACAAATAAATAATTGAGTTTATCAGGTTGACAAATTCGATAAGGTCTACAATTTATTCTGAAACTTATTGGACTATGGAGCTTATCGCTAAGATGTCTCATTGTGTTGCATTGAGTCACATACTGTTTGTTTGAGTGCATTCATGGCATCATATTGAGTCGATACACCCACATGAGGATACCAAACACTAGGACTAAACGGTGAAACAAGACATTTTTGGAAATAACGAAATGGAATACATTGGGGTAGATAACGTTGATTTTGGGAAATATATATTAAAACGAGTTTACATTATAGGTTGTGCCGATTCGATAGTTGTTTAGCCGTGATTACCTGTTATCTTCTACTAGTGTTTATTTGTGCGTTGCTTGCTTGAGGTCAGTTTCATAGCCCCACTTTTATCTACGTTTTTAACTAAATTGGGGTGAGAGTCATGCTACTGTTTTTGGACCTTTAAAACTATTTGGATTTGCTTATGTGCTTGACTATTTAGATAGATGTGCGGTAGTTGTTGCCTTAGACTAGGGTAGCATCCTAATTGCTATAACTTGTTGCCTAGCTAAGAGTAGAGTTCTACCTCGACCTAGTCCGGGGTTACCAATTGTTCTAGACTTTGCTACGACAGTGCTGGACTAGAGTCGCTGGGGCCCGTGGTGATCTTGGATACGATATGAGTTGTGATATTGGATATGATGTGGCTTGTGATCGATGTGTATCTATCTTAAGTCTCGCATAGCAAATCAACTCCTACAGGTCCACTATGTTTTTATTGAACTTAAACCTAAGAACTCACCAGCGTAAGCTGACATTTTAACATGTTTTCTCATGTATTTAAGTGATGTTTGGAGTACGTGTTCGGTGAAAGCTTGGCCAGGAGGCATGGTTCAAGGATCATATTGGACTCTGATAATTTATGGGGACCTATTTTATTAAATCATGTTTGGGCCTAATATTTACATCTTGGGATTAATGTTTTGAATATTTAAATTTGGGATTGGTTTTAAATGTTAAATGACTATCTTGTTTGCTATACTTGAGTGAGATACCATTCCAATCGTAACGCCCCTAAAACTTGATTAAGTCTTCCGCTATACCGAGATTTGGGGGTGTTACATTCTTCTATGATATTAAGCTTATCATCCAGATGAAGATATTTCATAGGGATGACTAGTGACTCGTCTGTAACACCCCCAAATCTTGGTACAGCAGAAGACTTAAACAAGTTTTCGAGGCGTTACTTGGATTGGTACATCACAAAAGTATAGGAAACAAGATAGTCATATTATAACTCAAAAACCAATCCCAAATTTAAGTATCCAAATACAATCATCCCAAAATAGTTAAATGTAAGGCCCAACATGATTTATAAAATAGGTTCGCATAATATGATCACAGTTTAAATATGATCCTTCAACCATGCCTAATTGCTAAGCTTCCAAAGAACAAGCATTCCAAACATCACTTAGATACCTGAGAAAAACATGCTAAAAGGTCAGCTAACGCTGGTGAGTTCATAGGTTTAAGTTCAAATTCAATAGTAGACCTGTAGGAGTTTATTTGCTATGCGAGACTATAATAGATACACAATATCACACCAATCACATACCAATATCACAATCAATAATACCATCAATAACATATCCGACGTCATAGTAGGGCCCTAAGCAACACTAGCCAGCGCAGTTGTAGCAAGGTCTAGAAGAAATGCTACCCTGGACTAGGTCGAGGTAGAAGTCTATACTTAGCTAGGCAAGTGTCATAACAATATGATTACTACCCTAGACTAAGGCAACAACTACCTCATATCTATCTAAACAGTCAACACAAAATCAAATCAAAAGTTTAAAAGGGTCGAAAGAGTAGCATGATTTCTCACCCCAATTTAGTTAAAAAAGAGATAAAAGTGGGGCTATGAAACTCACCTCAAGCAAGCCACGCCTAAACAAATACTAGCAACGGAGATAACAGCTAACACGGCTCAGCAACTACTGACTCGGCACAACCTATTAATATAAACCAATTCTTAATATCTATTTCAAAAATCAACGTTATCTACCCTAATGTATTCCTTTTCTTTATCTCCAAAACTATCTCGTTTCACCGTTTAGTCCTAGCGTTTCGTATCGTCGTGTGTGTGTATCGACTCAACATGATATCATGAATGCACTCAAATAACCACAATGTGACTCGATGCAACACAATGAGATGTCTAAGCGATAAGCTCAATAGTCCAATAAGTTTCGGAATAAATAGTTAGACCTTATCGAATTCGTCAACTCGATAAACTCAATCATTTATTTGTGTCGCTTATTATCCCATAAACCGGTCACAGCCTAGCGAGTCATAAGGATAATTCACACATTAATAACGTTATCCTACGTGCCTAGGGGGCTCTTATTAGATTCGTCAACCTAATAAGTCCACTATCCACGTGGATTGACGCTATTAATGTTAAGTCATCCGTAAACCATGCACAAGACGTAAATAGTATTAAATGCTCGAAAATGGCATTAAATGCTCATAAATGGCACATTTCGATAAACGTGCACTCGAAACATTAAATACATATTAATTAGAAAACATTTCCATTTTTAGTCATTAATTCCCATTTAAAATAGCGAATAACAAGACAAGTCTTGTTATCGAAGGTTTTAGTATAAAAACCATTTATTATTTATGTTTCTTAGTTTTATTATCATGTTTATATATATATTACATCAATGTCAATATAAGTTTCAAATCATTATTCGTTTCGAGTCCACAAGCACGAGTCATGACCTCTCGGCTTTTAATCAATCTATAGTCCAATATATAATATAAGTCCAAGTAAATAATCACAATAGCGCAAATCAATCTCCAATAAACTCATATCAAACTCGCCATCCAAACCAACTACCAAAAATACCCGTAACCAATGTCACGGCCCTAATGGTCATGACAAGGTCCCGGTTAAGACCACGTGAACCAAACAAGCTCTAGAAGCTTTTCGGCTCCACGCGTCTCATCCAAACACCAACAACAACTACCAACAAGATACCACAATGACCCGACCCGGACCCTTGGTCCTTGTGGGTCTCGTACGTCAACACAACACCAAGAACGAGCCCATAGTGGCTCGTTCCACCTAGTTTCTCCATCCAAACACTCCCCAAATGGCTTCTCCAACAACCAAACACAATCAATCAACCTCAAAACAACATCCAATCATCAAACCCATCAACTAATCTAAACCAAGAACATGAAACAATGATAAAAATGCAAAAACAAAAATAAATGACACAACACACGATACCAAATCACTAGTTACGTGTTTTAAATAATTATAAACTCGTTTTAGACCCGTGTCCATGAAACCAAACATACTACGCCATACGTACAAGCCTAAAAGGTCTCGTACGAGGCTTATTATGGCTCAAACGAGCCTCAACCACGTTCCTTTTACCTTTTCTAAACCCGATCTATAAAACCCACTTGAAACCCTAGAATCACGAATAGTTTTTGCAAGATTTGGAGGTGTTAACGGGGTCTATATGGCGCGTGTAGTATACCAAGAGAAAGAGAAGGAACAGATCTATCAAATGGTGGTGGTGGTGGTGGTGGGTGGTCACGCGTCGGAGGGTGGCCGGAATCCCGCCGGACAGTGGCGGCGGCTATGGTGGTTTAGGGTTAGGGTTTGTAGAGAGAGAGATTAGAGAGAGAAAGTAGTGTTTATGTGTGTTTTTAGTGAGAGAAGTAAACTAGTGAAATGGGGTGGGATGGGGTTTATATACTTGGGGTTGGGGACCAAAATAAAAATGAAGAGGGGAGGAGGGGGCGCCGGCCACATCAAAGAAGAAGGGCCAAACCGGCTAATTTTCCCAAACTATCCCGTTTACCCATTCCTGAGATCATATATTGTCCTACGAGTGTCCTACGACGTTCCTTCGACTTTCTATCGCTTTTATTTACATTTTTCTACGAGTTTTGATTACTTATTTGTCAAGTTTTGAGTTACAGTTTAAAAGTTACGTTATTTCTCATTATAGGATTTTATAGTGCCAAATCACATAGTGCTTAACGAAAAAGGCTAAAACTCATACGACGACTCATACGATAATAAAATAAATCATAAAAACCAATAATCGATATCAAAACAAGTCATGGTTAATCGAAATAGTTCTAAAGGAAAATACTCGGTTTAACTTAGCGTAATGCGGTTACCTAAAATGGGCTCCCTAATTGCCAGTTGTCACATCGTCAGATAGACATTTCTTAAGGTTATAGACTTGAAAGACGTTATGTACATTATTGAGCTCTTCCGGAAGCTCAATTCTGTATGCCACGGGGACCAATTCGCTCTAAGATCCTAAATGGTCCAATGTATCTCGGATTAAGCTTTCCTTGTTTTCTGAAACAAAAAGACAGCTTTCCTAGGTGATACTTTCAACATAACTCGTTCTCCAACTTGGAATTCAAAGGGCTTACATCTTATATTGGCATAACTTTTCTGTCGATTATTTTTGCATATCATTTGGCAAATGCATTGCAAAGCGTGAATTAAATGCCCAAATTCACACCGTTGTGACCCGATAAAAGTTCCCACGATCCCGGTATTATTAGTTATTTAAAATATACAAATAAATTATATAAAATAAATATATAATAAAATTTTAATATTTTTAATTTGAATTGGGCCTCAAGCCCAACTCCTATCCCATGATTCTTTGGGCCTTGTTTTACCCCAATCCAATCCAAAAACTAGTCCAAGCCCAACCCCCTTCTTTGTCTTTTGGGCCTCATCCGTTTCCCACTCTAGCCCAACACACCATTTCATTTTGTGCTTAAGATTTTTGGCCAAATAATATTTTTGTTGTGCCAATTCTGTGAACCAGTCGAGCAAAACCAAATGAATGCAAGAATTAAAACACTAACCAAAATACATCTCCATTAGTCATAGGTGTTTGCGTGTGTGTGTGTTAAAGGAGAGACAAAACCACCCTCCTAGCCACCCTAAAACAATTAAAAACTACCCTAATCCTACTTTGAATCCCCATTGACCACAATACGCAATGGATATTGTGTTTTCTCATGTTTCTCTTGACTCGACTTTACCTTACCATGACCATATAAGTCGGCTGCCCTATAAGCATGCCAGAACCAAACAAACGTTCATCACCAGCTTTCCTTGGAAACAAGAGATCATGCATAATTTATTCCAAGAACCATACCTAGTTCTCCTATAAAACACTACGTTCAAAATACTTAGCATCTCACAAGTTCATCACTCTCAAAAGTTAGCTCACAAAATACTCTCTCAAAACTTCACAATCGCCCACAGTGGTATATCGGAGGAAAAAGGGAAAGAAGAATGAAACGTTTAAGGGTCTTGGAGATTTTGAGTAATTCGTTTTGGGTTATAAGGAGAACAAGGGTTCTCTCTAGTCTCGTTCGTCTCGTTTCATCCCCACTCATCGAGTGTAATAAGTTACTCTCAACCCGCTTTCATTTCGTTTCCTAGTTTATAATTTCATATCACACGTTAAATGTCATGCGCACCTATTGAATAAATTACATGAACGAACTGTAAAAGATACGAGACACTAGAAAATCTACTAACCTAAGTCACACGTTCATATAACACGCTAAACATTTTCTTTAAGTACCCATGATAGTTATCACTTTTGTTTAAGTGTGTGTGTCACGGATATCAAAACCTTATCAAAACTCACGACATGTAGTTTGTTTTGCAAAGCTTAGACGTCATGCAAATCACATTTCAACAGCAGTATCGACCTTATAAAACCCTTTATTTCCCCCCCCCCCCTATTGTCTCGTTAATCCTAAACCAAACGAATCCCATATTGGGCCTTACGACCCAATACACCCAAACCATGGCCCAATGTCACTTTAACCGGCCCAACGTTCATATAAAATAAGCCATAAGCTCCAAATAAGCTACCAATAAGCTTTTGAAAAAGTTAAAAAGTCAAAAATATAAAATCAAACTAGTTTTGCAAAACGTGTAAGAATCGGGTTAAAAATGTAAACTTTTGGAAGATAAAAGGGGTATTTTGCACGTAAATTTAGTGCATGGGAAAAGTCTAGGGCACGTTTGATACATTTCCGAAAATTAAATGTTGGTTTTAAACGTTAAATGCATGCATGGAAAGTCTGGGGTACATTTTGTAATTGAAAAGAAACTTAGTTTTAAAGGGAATTAAAGTTTTTGTGTAAAAAGGTAAAGTTTGAAACTCAAGGGACTAAAAGTGTAAAATTGACTAAACTTGTATATTTTGAAACTTGAGGGTAAAAAGTGTAAATTTGAGAAAAAGTTTAGAAAACTTATAATTTATCACGACTTCTTGAAAACGAGTATTTTGACGACCTAAAGTCTATAATGAGTATTAATATGTCGATATTTCATTAAACTTATATATATATAATTATAAGATATAATTATATGAAACCGTAATTCGTTATCGACACACCTTGATAATAAATAAACTAAAACACATGAAACTATCGTTATTTTCATAAATCAACAATGGGGAACATTTCACTTATGTATAAGTATGAACATTTGATAAATATCAAACTAAGTCGAGATAGCGCGCACCTTACACTTAAAACATTAAGCACTATCCATACTCACTATAATGCTCTATTGAATTGTATAATTCAATGCTCTATTGAATGGTATATTCAATGATCTATCATTTTGGTCGTGAACCAAAGGTCTATCATATTCTGAGACTTGCCATCTTGTTTTTAGGTTCCGGGTTAGAGCCTCCGCTATACCGTACTTTATTGCTTTGTGCTTTTTAATTTCATCTAAGGTGAGTTCATAGCCTCGCTTTTTACTTTTATTTACAAACCCCGAGAGGGAGATACATGCTCTAAACTAGAACACAAGGTTTTTCATAACTATTCGCTACTTGATTATTGGAATTGCCTAAGTTATTAGCCAAAAAACCCCTGTATCATAAACCATTAGTCACCGCGAGTGAATGCAGATATCATAAATAGTACTATGGGGAGTAACGACCCCGTCTTGGTTATAGGAAATAACTGGGGCGCACCATATTTTAATTGCATAGGTAATTGGCTATTTTCTCCTTTGGGGCAAACTTTACGTACACCAGTAATTCGGTGTATGCAGTTGAGTATTGGTTGCATGAGCTTAGCGTATAATAATATGTGATTTTCTTTATGATAAATAGTTAATTTACAATTATCATGTTCATGTTCTTGTGCTTAACTTTATTATAAACCTATGGATTTCACTCAACATTTTTGTTGACCTTTTACGCTTGTTATCTCAGGTAATCATTGAAGATCATAATCATGCCACGGAGCGGGCAAAGCAAGACCTTTATGTGTGGTGTAAAACATAATGTAATCATTTCTTACAATCTCATGATCAGTATTTTGGTGTATCATCTAATACAATTTGGGAATATTTTGTAATAAACTATGAGATTTCATTGAATGATAACCACTTTTCTTAAAACGTCTCTTTCTAGAAATATAAGTTTTGTGATGATTGGAGGTCTGGAAGGTTGATTTTTTATTTTTACACGTTAAGGTGTCGAATCTGGAAAAGCTGAGTCAAATTTTGAGTTGTATTATTTGATTTATCATGAATAAACCATTAAGAGTTTTGACCTCTACTTCTCCAGTCTTGGTATTTAGGACTTGTGTGACCCCTGGGAATTTTGGTGGATTTTTAGAGTTCAGTAAATGGATGCTTCGGGTCTAAACTTTTTGGGTCTTTGTTTCTGGGTACTTTTTGGACAGGTCTGGAAATTTAATTTTCCATCCACACTTCTGCACTATAATAAAATCCACAAATTTTTTTGAAGTAACCTAAAACATATGGGAACATCTATGATTTTTTTTGAATTTGGTTAAGCTTGTTTGATGTGTCCGTGGTGTCAAAAGATAACCTTAAATATGTTGACATAATTCTGAAAATGTTGAAAACCCTAATTGTGTTACCTTGATGGCTATAATTAGTAATAATTCGACTTGGACTTTTAAATTGGAATTAAACACGTAATAAGCACTACTTGTAACTTGTTATCATATGTGAACCTAAGATGGGTTGATTCGGATACTACGCAAAAGTTACTAGATTTGGAAAGTTACCTAATTTGGAAAACTTATTATTTCGGGAAACCTTCTAATTTGGGAAACTTGAATTAATCTGGCGAACTTTCTATTTTTGGAAAGTTCTATATTTGGAAAGACAGTTAATCAGAAAAGTAGTTCACTTAATGAACTTAATCAGTAAAACTTACTAAACCTAGAAGCTTACTAATTATGGAAACCTGCTAAACATGGAAAGTTTCTAAAAATAGTTAGAAACCCTAAGTATGAATAAATATGAATCCTAAAACTATGAAATGATTTTCTAAAACTTGAATGATCATTATTCGTGTAGATCCATGGAGGAAGGGGGTAGCCTTTGGTTACTTGTGAGTTCGGGTGATATGCTTTACGATTTGAGGTACATATATTCTTTTCCTTTTCAGTAGGGATACCATTTGACCTTTTGATCCTTTGATATATGATCATTTCCTTATGATTCATATGCTATGATTCGTTTGCCATGATCCTTTATTGTGATCCCATTGATATGACTTCTTATGCTATGACTCCTTTTGATATGATTCGTTCCATTATGCTAGCCTCGCTCTTTTATAAAGATAACGTCACATACGTGAATTGGACTAGATTCGTAGTAAGTTGCACATGCAGGGACTACTTATGTAAACGGGGCAAAGTTGTAACACCCCAACCCGACAAGGGTCCGAATGTCACATTATGGAGTCATATCAGAACATACTAATAAAATTTTGCAAGCGGAAGTCTTATAAAATAAAATACCAAGTCATATAAACGAATGACTTACAAGGAAATATACAAAATCCAATATGTCAAAAATGAAATGAAATATCAAAACAGTTGCTCTTCAAAATAAGTCCAAAATGATACGGGAAACTAGGGTCGAATCACTCAAAAGTTCCTACTCTCAGCCCAACAAAGCCCAGCATCCTACTTGGTACCTGCCGCATGGAAAAGATGTTGGGTTTTAGGTTCCTTGGATCAAGAATTACTCTAAGTGCTGGAACTGCGGACAAGGTTGATATAACCACGGACAGAAGGATGTAACCACGGATGAAGACAAACCGCGGCTAGTAGAAGAGTGTAACCACGGATAATGATATGTAATCATTGCTAGTCTTGTAATAGTCGGTTTAGTTTATTGTATTAGATAAATATGGAAAAGATATTTATCTTGTAGGTTACGTATTGTATAATGTATAGGACTCCTTAGTCTATAAAAGGAGGTCCTAGGTTAGGTTAGATATACGTATGTTCTATATCTAAGGTCGATACACTTCAAGGTTGCAAAACCCTAATACTGTAAGAGTATTCGTATTAATAAATAATATTGAGGTGTTGAGTGTTTACTGTTCTTCTTCTTAAGATTAAGTGTTAAATTCCGCGTAATACTTAATAAGCTTTTATTCTAAGTCAGTTTCTATATTAGATCGTTTGCTCAACTGGGATCAACAAGTGGTATCAGAGCTTGTGATCTAGAAACTGTAATCAAGAAGAAGTTCTGTTTAGCTTTATTCAAGTAAGTAAAGATGTCTGACGAAACTCACATGGTGACTGCTTCAAAGGTACCCATGCTCAAGCATGGTGAGTATCAAATCTGGAGAATGCGAATGAGGCAATACATTCGTATGATTGATTATGCTCTCTGGGATGTTGTTGAAAAATGAGACACTCTTCCTAAGAAGGGTGAGGATGGTCTAGAGATAGCTATTGTTAGTGAAATTGATAAAGCAAAAAGGAAGATGGAGATCAAAGCTCACAGTATTCTCTCCATGGGAATACCCAATGACTATGCTTTGGACTTTGAACAATATGAGTCTGCTAATTATTTATTGGATGCTCTTGAAACAAGGATTGCTGGTAATGAAGCTACTAAGAAGTCAAGGATGAATATGCTCAAGCATCAATTTGAAACCTTCACTGCTCTTAGTGGAGAAAAGATTGATGGCACATACAATAGACTTCAAACACTTATCAGCCAACTAAAGTCAGTAGATTATAAGGTTCTTCAAGAAGATATTAATTTGAAGTTCATTAGGAGTTTATCATCTGAATGGGCTATTCATACAATTGTGTGGAGAAATAAGGTGGACTTTGATAAGATGACTCTGGACAATCTCTTCAACAACTTGAAGGTTTATGAGTCTGAGAATAACTTTGCTAATGCATCTTCTGCTAATCAAAACATTGCTTTTGTATCCACTAATCACAAGAGCTCACAAGATGTATCCACTGCTGCCTATGGTATAACCACGGCTATTGCAAACAATACCACTGTTAGTGATACTGTTAGTGATGGTGCAATTTGTGCTTTTCTATCAGATTTAACTACCAGTGTTAATGTTTTGAATCAAGATCTAGATCAAATTGATCCTGATGATCTTGATGAGATTAATCTTCAATGGCAAATGGCAATGTTGACTCTCCAAGCAAGGAAGTTTCTGAGGAGGACTGGAAGACAAGTTAAGTATGATGGTCAAAGGAGAGCTGGGTTCGACAAAAGCAAGATAGAGTGCTTTAACTGCAAGAAGAAAGGGCACTTTGCTAGGGAATGTCGAGCTCCTAAAAGAATTGAAGGCATAAAGAAGACTACAGAAGAGCCTGCTGCTTCTTCAGCTTTGGTTGCTCAGGATGGGATTGGTGATTATGATTGGAGTGATCAGATTGAAGAAGGTCCCAATGCAGCTTTTCTTGCTAGTGAAGCTTCAAAAGAGCATAACTTTGCTCTCATGGCCTATGCTTCATCTTCTGGTTCAGATTCTGAGGTATCTAATGATTCTACTTGTTCATTTAAATCATGTCATGATAACTTAGAGTCTCAAAAAGCTATCACTGAGAGTACGAGGAAAGAAGTAGACAGACTGACTATGGACAACTTAGGTTATAGAGTTGGTCTAGAGAGTGTGGAAGAGAAGCTTAAATACTGTATTAAATGTGAGTTTGAGTATGTAGATAAGATCAATATATTAGGTGGTGAAATTGATCTTAAGAATAGAGAGATTAAAATGCTTAAAGATAAACTTGAACTGGCAGAGAGTGTAAAACAAAAGGCCCTAGATGAAAAAGAAAAACATGTTGTAAGGGTAGCTAAAACACAATTTGCTTCTGATATGGTTCATAAATCTATAGAAAGTCATTTAATGAAAAAGGGTTTTGGGATAGGATACAATAATATGCCTCCACCCACTCTTATGCAACATGCACCACCTGCTAAAGAACTGTCATTTAGTGAATTCAGTTTTAACAAACCTGTAAAAGGAATAAGTAAGACTGAAACATCTAAGATAAGTTCTGATAGGTCATCTGATGCTCCCATAATTGAAGATTGGGAATCAGATTCTGAGGAAGAAAGAACTGAATCAACTAAGTCTGAAGAGATAGAAAAAGTTAAGAAAGTTGATTCTCAGCAAGTCAACCTTGTACCTAGATTTGGAGCTCAAATAGCTAAGAGAGTAGTTGAGTACAACGAAGTGCCTAGGGAACAAATGAAAAGATACATACCTAGGGGTAACCAAAGAAACTTTAATGGCCTAATTTCTAACAGGTTAGGAGATGAGTTTCAATGTGTTAAAAAGGCTTGTTTTGTATGTGGTAGTTTTGAACACTTACAGAGAAATTGTAATAAAAACAGACCACAAGTTTGGAAGCATTAGAGGAGGGTAAATCATCAAAACTTTTCAAAGAATACAAACCCTCATCCAAACAAAAACATGATTCCAAGAGCAGTGTTGATGAGGAATGGGAATACAAAATCTATAGTCACTGCTGCACCTAAATGGGTTCCAACCACTGCTAAGCAAAATGTAAACACGGCTAAGCAGAATCAAACCACTGTTAAGCAAAATATCACCACTGATTCAAAAGAAGTTTTAAAAATTCCAAAGGTGATAACTGACACAGTGGTTGGAAATCATTTTTATGCTGTTAAGGCCTCAGCTAGTTGGCAATGGAAGCCTAAGACCAAGGTTTTACCACATGTCAACTGTGCATCAATGGACCTAAAGAAATTTGAATATTTTGATGCACAGGGCAGACCCAAGTCAGTATTGGCTTGGGTCCACAAAAGGAACTAATCTGTTTAATTTCATGTGCAGGGCAATCTACAAACTGAGCTAAAAGACAAAGGAGTTTTTGATAGTGGTTGCTCTGGGCACATGACTTGGGATGGGAGCAACCTGGAAGATTTTGAAGCTTTTGATGGAGGATATGTGGCATTTGGCAATGATCAAAAGGGAGGAAAGATACTTGGCAGAGGCACAATCAGAACAGGGAATTTAGACTTTGAAAAAGTCTATTTGGTACAGGGACTTAAATATAATCTATTCAGTGTTTCTCAAATGTGTGATAAGAAAAACTGGGTACTTTTTGGGGAAACTGAGTGTGTGGTGTTGTCTCCTGAGTTTAAGATGCCTGATGAGAAGTTTATACAACTTAGGGTACCTAGGAAGGAAAATATATATTGTTTTGATCTTAAAGATGTTCTTCCAAATAGGTCCTTAACATGTTTGTTTGCTAAAGCATATGTAGATGAGTCAAAATTGTGGCATTGAAGGCTAGGTCATCTCAATTACAAAACAATCAATAAACTGGTAAAAGAAAACTTAGTGAGAGGGTTACCTTCAAAGGTTTTTGAGTGTAAGGAATTGTGTGTGGCCTGTCAAAAAGAAAAACAACATAGAGCTTCTTGTAAGACCAAAACTGTAAACACCATCACACAACCACTGTTTGGACCTACCTTTGTTAGAAGTTTGAACCATAAGCAGTACTGTCTAGCTATCACTGATGATTATAGTAGATTTTCTTGGGTATACTTTTTGGCTGCTAAGAGTGAGACTAGTGAGATCCTCAAGAGTTTCATTACTAAGATAGAAAATCTAGTAAACCATAAGGTCAAGGTAATCAGATGTGATAATGGAACTGAGTTTAAGAATGATGTGATGAATCAGTTCTGTGTAGCTAAAGGTATTGAAAGACAGTTTAGTGTTGCTAGAACACCACAACAGAATGGTGTAGCTGAAAGGAAAAATAGGACACTAATTGAGGCTGCTAGGACAATGTTGTCAGAATCTAAATTACCTACTACCTTTTGGGCTGAAGCTGTAGGAACTGCATGTTATGTGCAGAATAGAAGTAAGGTAGTGAAGCCTCATAACAAGACCCCCTATGAGCTATTACATGATAGGAAGCCAATGATTGCATTCCTAAAACCTTTTGGGTGTCCTGTTACCATCTTGAATACCATAGACTACCTAGGCAAGTTTCAAGAAAAAGCTGATGATGGATACTTTTTAGGCTATTCTACTAATAGTAAAGCCTTTAGAGTATACAATAGGAGGACTAGAATTGTTGAAGAGAACCTACATGTTCAATTCAGTGAAAAGACTCCTAGTGTTGAGACAAAAGGACTAGACTGGCTGTTTAACATTGATATGCTAACCAAATCTATGAATTATGAGCCTATCATTGCAGGAACTTCCACTAATGTTTATACAGGTACACAAAAGGATTCTGAGGCAGAGACACCTTCCAAGGAAGCTGATTCTCCAAAGGAGTTCTATTTGGTTGAAAAGTGGAAAGCTGGTTCTGTTCCTTCCATCATTTACAAGCAAGGTCCCACTGATGATGATGTACTGAATACTGGAGGCAATGTTGATCATCGTCAAGATAAGGATGAGTTGTTGAAAGATAACTCAGTGTCGGTAGAAGAAATTAAAAAGAAGAAAAGGCATTCTGCAAGCACCGCTAAGTCTACTGAAAGCACTGCTAAGTCTACTAAAACCACTGATAAGCCATCTTCTACCACTGATAGGTCAAGTGAAACCCTGGATACAAGTACTGGTGATAGTACTTTCTTTGGACCACATGCAAAGCCATTATTTGGTGATGAGGAGTATCCACATGATCCTAATATGCCTGGGTTGATAGAAATTGATACTCCTACTGATGATGAAGACATGGATGATTTCTTCAATGTTGATTTGTCTAATTTGGAAACTGTCATTCATGAAAGTTCAATCACCACTACAAGGATTAACAAGATTCATCCCAAGGAACAAATACTTGGAAACTTGAATACTCCAGTTCAAACAAGAAGCAAGGTTAAGAACACTGAACCCTTTCCTGAACATGGGTTCTTTGCAAGATCTCTTCACAAAAGAAACAGTCATAAAGATCTGCAAAATTGCCTGTTTGCTTGTTTTCTGTCTCAAAAGGAGCCCAAGAGAGTGGAAGAAGCTTTATCAGAAGAAGGATGGGTAGAATCAATGCAAGAGGAGCTTTTACAGTTTAAGCTTCAAGAGGTTTGGACATTGGTTGATCTTCCAAATGGAAAAAGGGCAATTGGGACTAAATGGGTGTTCAGAAACAAGAGGGTTGAAAGAGTAATTGTTGTATGATATGGGTTCTTTTTATAAGCATAGTTATGGGTTATGGAAGTAAATGAGGGGCAGGTTAAATGTGGTTGAGGAGTTAATGAGATTCTTGGGCGTTGGACTAATATTTATCTTAGAAGTTGACCATATTGACTTACCTGTTCTAAACCACGGATAGGTCATTTGGAACCACTTCTAGCTTTCTCTAACCACTGACAACAATGACCTTCTTCTCTGTGTTTGTTTTGTGATGTTGTCTTGTAGGTATGAAGGATTTGTGTACATGGGAGCTGGTGTGTTAGCTGCTTGTGTTTGATAAAAAAAAATGTGTAATCCTTCATATTTTTGTGAGATCTCTCTTTGTATGACACAAATTTACTTGCTATAACTCTTGGATGTTTGGTTTAAGTGCTACTATGTATCCACGGATGGTGTGTGTCTAAACGCGGATAGCTGTTCTGTAACCGCGGATAGCATTGTGTTTAGTGTTGGATACTACAGGGGCTGATTGGTAACTTTTGCATACATATATTATTTCCCCAAATCACGGATGGATCAATTCTTTGATCTTCAAACCACTTTCACTTGGCGCTTCACATAAACCCTCATCAATATCCTTTGCATACTTCCCAAACCCTATGTCATCTACATCCTTAATTACAATGGCGGAAACTTATTCTACTACATATAATCTTGTTGCTATTCTCACCAAGAACGATCGATCTGAAGGGTTTCATCAAATGATTGATTTTCTTGTTCACAGTCCTATTTACTATGCCTTAACTGTCACACCAACTATCTTTAAAGCCTACATACATCAGTTCTGGAGGAATGCTAAGCTTGAAGAGATTGAAGGAGTTAAAGTTTTTAGCACTGTTGTGGATGAGAATGCTATTTCTGTTTCTGAGGAGATCATTAGGGATGTTTTACAGTTTGATGATGCTGATGGTATTGATAATCTCTCTGATGTTGAGATTGTAGCTGGTTTAGACAGGTTAGGATATACACACAGGGGTGATAAGGTACAATTTTTTGAGAGTTTATTTTCACCACAATGGAAGTTTCTTATTCATACCTTGTTGATGTGTATGAGTAATAAGACCACTGGGTTTAATGACTTTCCTTCTAAAATTGCTACTGTTGTTATTTGTTTATCTGATGGAAGAAAGTTCAATTGGTCTAAGATGATTTATGAGGGGTTAGTACAAAACATTAGGAAGAAGGGTAAATACTATTTGTATCCTAGGTTTGTTCAACTTATTGTAGAAAGCCAAATTGATGAACCTGTTGAGCATTCTAGAGAGTATGAAGTACATCATATGCTTCCTAAGGTTTTTGCACATATGAGGAATCAGAAGCCAAATGTGCAGATAAGAGATGTTCCTTTGTTTTCCCATATGCTTATTTTGCCTACTGATCCTGAGTTTGATGAAGGTCTTGCATCCCTACCTATAGTCACTGAACCCACTATTAGTACCTCTGAACCCACTGATAGTACACCTCAAAGCACTGTTAGTGATACTCAACCTACTTCTAGTCACACTCAAACCACTGTTACACCAATTGTATGGACTAGGAGACAAAAGGGCACTAAGCTTCCTCAGGCTAGTGTTAGTGGTGTTGTTAATGAGGCTGTCACATGGAGTGGAGGTGACATGATTGGAAGGGCTTCCACTACTGATTCATGCTTAGATGTTGGTCAAGATAGTGGAAACATAAATAAGACCCAACCATTGGCAACTCCTAATGTGGAGAGTTCCTTGGAACTTAACACAGGTGGAGGAATCCCTAGCCAACTGGCTGCTACAGGGTGCATAGATGATCAGGCAAGGTCTGATGCTATGTTTACTATATCCAAGGATTCACCTCTCGGAGTAGTTAACACAGCTCGAAGTGATGAGGATAGTTTGGAACAAGAACTTGAATTGACGGATCCTAAGATGGTACATAATGACTTTTCCAATGAACCACCTCTCGGACCAGTTAACACAGGTCGAAGTGGGGAGGATATTCTTGAACGTTTTAATGAATTGACGGTTACATGTGCTAAAATGGAGGCTACAATTTCAGGTCTACAGGAGTTGGTTGTGTTTCAGGGAAAGGATATTAGGAGATTGAAGCACAGAGTGTTGGTTTTGGAAAAAGTAAGCAGACCTGGGGTTGCTGTTTTGAAAGCTATGAGAAGAAAGAAAAAGAAGGTGCACTTCTCTCCTGCTCTGAATGTGGAAGATGTATCCAAACAGGGGAGGAGTGAAGGCATGGATTCAGGGGAGGCTGGTGATATATCTGTTGATGTACCTATGGATGAAGATGTTGATAGTGGAGATAATGAATTTTTGGTATCTGATAAAGATGGGAATGAAGCAGTTCTTGAAAATTTGAAGAATGTTGTAGAAAATGAAGTAGTGCAGGATACAACCACTGATAGTAGGTCTGCAACCACGGTTAGTACTTTGGTAACCCCTGCTGCAGTTTCAGACTTAGTAATTATACCCACTACTGTCATACCCACTGTTATCATAACCACTTCCACTGTTGTCACAACTTTCTCTGTATCACCACCTAAAACTAAAGAAGTTGAGAAAGAAGCTGCAAGTACATTGATAAATCTAAGTAAAAATCTAAGTAAAACCTCATATATTTCTACAACCATCATTACACCTGTTTTATCTGTTCCATCTACTGCAAATAAACCCAAAACAAAAAGTTTAGTTATTGGTGATCCTTTGAAGAAGAAAGTGGTTCAATCTGATATTGGAAAAGGAAAAGGGGTTGCAGTACCAGAGCTGAAGTTTAAAAATAAAGCAGAACAAGAAGCTTATGATGCAGAGTATGCAAAAAGTATTGTAGCTGATGATCAAGCAGCTTTAGAGAAAAGAAAGCAAGATGAAGAGGAAGCTAGTCAGAGAGGGTTAGCTACATGGTATGAATCACAAAACTATCTTGAAGCTTCTGAATTAATAAGTGATGAGTATACTGCACAAGAATGGGCTTTGTTGGATGATGAGGAAAAAGCTAGACTTTTGGGTGAATGGGCAAGGAAGGTCAGTAAAGAAAAGAAGCAAGTTGTAAGAAAGAAACCTCCTTCAATTGCTCAGATGAGGATTAATAATGATGTTCATTTGAAAGAATTTTGGAGATTTATGAGAGATGTATGAGGATTAATAATGATGATTACTGTCCAATGAATTCTAAAAAGGAAGAAGAGTGGATTAAAAAGGATGAAGAGTGGATTCAAAGTAAACGAAAGAGAAAATCTGAGGTTCAGGAGACATCTGATTCTAAAAGATTGAAAGTTGTTGAAGATGTAAATCAAATCATTTCTTATGAGTTTAAGCTTAAAATTGGAAGTGAAGGAGTTTGGAAAATTCAAAGACTCAACAATGAAGTTTCTGAGTATAATAAATTTTCACAGATGCTTCAGTATTTTGATAGAGATGATTTGATGAATCTTTGGATACTTTACAAGAATAAGTTTGGTGAAGTACATCCAAATGATTATCATGAGAGACTGGTTTATCATCATTTGAAGATTCTATTTGAACCTACTCATGATGAACCTGAATGGCAAGGACTCTACAATGGTCAAGTTACTAGATGGTTTTTATATCAAACTTGTGGAGTTCATGTTTTAACTGTTTCTGGAAAAGTTATTCATATGCTTGTAGAAGGTGATTATCCTCAACTGAATAAGCATCCAGGAATTATTGCTCAGATGTTGAAGCCTGGTTGTATCAAGATGTTAGTACCCTATTATGGTCAAGCTTACAATTTGTTGCTGAAGTATGAGAACATTCTTAAGGCTAGTAAGTGTTTGTCTACATCCTCCAATTCAGATGTTTTGAGCTTAAAGGAAACTTGAGAATTTGTTGGAATGTATCAAGTTTAGGGGAGGATTGTTGGGTTTTAGGTTCCTTGGATCAAGAATTACTCAAAGTGCTGGAACTGCGGACAAGGTTGATATAACCACGGACAGAAGGATGTAACCACGGATGAAGACAAACCGCGGCTAGTAGAAGAGTGTAACCACGGATAATGATATGTAATCACTGCTAGTCTTGTAATAGTCGGTTTAGTTTATTGTATTAGATAAATATGGAAAAGATATTTATCTTGTAGGTTACGTATTGTATAATGTATAGGACTCCTTAGTCTATAAAAGGAGGTCCTAGGTTAGGTTAGATATACGTATGTTCTATATCTAAGGTCGATACACTTCAAGGTTGCAAAACCCTAATACTGTAAGAGTATTCGTATTAATAAATAATATTGAGGTGTTGAGTGTTTACTGTTCTTCTTCTTAAGATTAAGTGTTAAATTCCGCGTAATACTTAATAAGCTTTTATTCTAAGTCAGTTTCTATATTAGATCGTTTGCTCAACTGGGATCAACAAAAGAAAATGTGGCTGAGCTTAAAAAGCCTAGTGAACAGATATAACAAAACAAAAGTTGACATAATAAAAAATATAAAAACGAAACAAAGGAGACTGATAACAAAGTCGCAAAGAAATGAGCACAATGAGTCAATGAGGGGAACCTGCAGAACATACTATTAACAGATAACCAGAAGGACATAAATCAAAGAAGACCAAAGCAGAGCAGCGCATCGATGAGCATATATAAGTACATATAAATAACCAGACATACAAGTACCGAAACATAATCAAATAGGAGATGATGAACAGTATCATAGGCAAAACAAGTAACCAAACAATGATCAAGCATAACAGACAGCGTATCAACTAAACATAAATATGGCACACAATTAAATCAAATAATCAGAATACATAAAAGCCAAGCAGAAATCTATAAGCAGGCGGAATTAATTAAATTAAATGTAAGCATAGCGATCACACAAGCCAGATAACCCACAGTTACTAAATAGATCAAGTATAATAACCAGCGAAACTACTAACAACAGTATAAGCATGATAGCTACATGTATTAGGTAGGAATACCAAACGAACATCATAATTGAATGGATTAACTAAACAAGGACATAGCATGGCAAGTTAAACAAGTCAACTAGACAGATAACATAAGTAGAACCATATTCCTTCATCAACCAGTAGCATGAACAGAAGTGTAAACATGGCAGACCAACAAATCAGGTAAACATCAATTACTAAGCTAAAACAACATCGTAGGCAATGGAAAAGTACCCACCAAAGGTACAAGTATGGTAGTCACACGTAGCAATAGGAATACTAAGTGATAATCATAGCCCACAAAGTAACTGAATGAGATTATACATGGTAAACGGATGAGTCAAATAATTACATACTAGCATGGCAAACGGGTGAACCAATTAGTCACGTAATAGCATGGCAAACAGATAGTCACATATAAATCATATAATAGCAGGGTAAACATATAGTCACATAAATCATATAATAGCAGAGTAACCAGATGAGGTGGTAATCTGAAGTATAAGCTTGGTAGTCAAGCAAAATGGAATGAGAGTATGACACATCAATGAAATGGAGTATAGTATGGTAGTCGGTTGAATCAGAAAAACTAAAAACGAGAAATATAGAATATGGTGCATTATGGAATAACAGAAGGTACAATATAGGTGTATCAAAAGTGTAAAGGCTGTCAGAAATCTACCATGAGCCCAAACAAATCAAATCATATCATATCATAAGTAACCATGGAGTAGCTAGCTTCTAAAATGTGAAAGACGTGTATTGCACACAACATCAGTCACCATATAAGTCATATCGTATCATATCATATCATAACAAATCTAGGATGCATCCATACGCACCTGCACAAATCATAGTGGCCATAGCAAAATATAAAGCGCGCATAATATCACAAAAAAGGACTGGCCAAAACATCACTCCACTGCCCTAGAGTCATGCTATTGGTGCATCAATGACACGTCCATGTTACCTTCATGGCTAGCAAAATGGCTCGGGTAATAACTAAAAGGTCAAATGAAAGTCATAATCTAAAGGGTCATATTAAAGATTCAAAGCAAGGTTCAATATCAAAGGTTCACCAATCTAGAGGGTGCATAAGAAAGGTCCGATAAGGAATAGTACAAAATCATATAAGAAAGCCATAATAGTAAGGCTCAGAGCAAAGGCATTATAATCAAAGCTAATATCAAAAAGATGTGTACGAATCATGAGAAACCTTAAGAGATAAGGTAAGAATATATGTACCTTATTCAACAGCAAAACAGACACAAGCAGATGAAATCACAAGACACGGAAGATCACTCTTTCCTCGAGGGATCTACAGAAGTGAAAGGATATACACTTATTAGATGTAGTTTAAGTGTATTATTATAGATTAAGTCATTTGGGGTTTATGATAATATTTCCATTTTTAGTAAGTTTCCAATAATAGTAACTTTCCTTAATTAGTAAGTTTCCACTTTAAGTAATTTAACCATTTTAGGTACTTTTCTCTTTTAGGCAGGGTTCGTGATTTATTAAGTTTCCATAATAAGTAACTTTCCAAAAATAACAGTTTTCAATAGTTTAGGGTTCATTTATGACAAGTTATGATAGTTTAGGGTCTAAAATGTCATTATCACAAAGTATAGGGTTAAAAGTGTAAATATCACAAGTTTACATAGTTTACAAATTAGTCCACTCATTTTCCCATTTTAACGAACCACCCTTCATGTTTTATAAATTGTAACTAAGTCCCTTTTCTTTTATTAAACCGAACCTTTTTGAAAACCCTAAACTAGGTCGACACCATTTCCATTTTAACAAATCGAAACCCTAACCTAGCTCGCAACTCAGACAAAATTCATAACGACCCTTCTTGTATCATTTTAGGCTAGACATATATCATATTTAAATCCATCCACACGACACAATCAAACAACCCTAGATCTATTCAAATCATTATCGACACTTAAATAATCCGAGATATACACGCGTTATTTCTCCATTTTAGATAGATACAATTTAAATGAAACATGTTGAGTCGTACAAAAGTGGGTCAAACAGATTCAAAATAGCAGCAAATGGGTCGATTACAAGCCTTCTTCATTTGTTATTTCATGTGATTGCTTTTATGATTTTATGTGAGGTTCTTAGCGTTTTAGCATGCATTCGAAATGGAGATACAAAATCACACAATTAACAATGCAAAATTAGTAAGTAAGGATTGAAAAAAGATTTGATATGTTACCCTTGTAGCGAGTCAAGTGGAAGAAACAAGAGCCAAAAAAATCAAGACAATCGAAACCAAAACCCCACCTCCTTCGAATCAGAAACCCACGACCAACCACACTCTCTCGAACACGATCACCACACCACCTTATCACAGCCTCCTAGCTTGTTTTTTATTCGAATGAAAGAGAGAAAAGAAACCTTACCGTCACTTTTGGTTATTAGGGTTCAGTGTGATTTTGAAAGTGTGAAATGGTAGGTTAACAAATGAGAGGAAATGGGATATATGGGGAGGGTTTTTCGGCCGAGTATGACGGGTAAACCAAAGACCTAATCCAAGTTTAGATGGGCTTGAATTTTAAGTTGTATTGTCTTGTATTTCATGCATATTATTCGGCCCATGCAACTTTAAATCGTGTGATATGATTTTAGACATAAGTGTATGTCAATTTTTATTTATCTTGTATATTAGGTTTGATAATTATTTATAAGTTAGGTTACAATTATATTTAATGAGCTTGACGTATTATACATATTTCATAAATATTAAATTAGAGGGGTAAAATAGTCATTTCACAAGTTTTAGATTTTAGGGTTTTACAACTCTTCCCCTCTAAAAAGAATTTCGTCCTCGAAATTGGAGTCGCAAAGTAGACGGAGACGTAACAATTCGCGAAATAGATGCCAATAAATTGCCTCACGCTCGGAGA
The DNA here is from genome assembly GCA_019973895.1 of Chrysanthemum seticuspe. Lineage (NCBI taxonomy): Eukaryota > Viridiplantae > Streptophyta > Magnoliopsida > Asterales > Asteraceae > Chrysanthemum > Chrysanthemum seticuspe. The sequence continues at coordinate 177,332,639 of BPTQ01000009.1, read as the reverse complement.
GGTTCTTCCAAATGATTTCCAATGAACGTAAGTGCTTGTTTCTCATTACTCGATTCAGACAAACTCGGATAGCCCCAAGTTAACATAAATATGGTCCAATGAATACGGAGCGCGTACTCAACAGATGATAGTCGAGATCTCACAAGGAGGTACCGAATTCCAAACGAATATGAAAACTGACAAATAACGGATATGAGTCCTAGTCCATCAAACGTACCAACCTCAGGCATTTCCCAGGACGTTGTATGATTCCAATAAGTTCAAATTATACAATCTCGGTATTATCACGTTGATCAGGCGTCATAATACTTGCATCACATAACAAGTCCTTATTGTCATCATATTCTGTCTCGGGTCATGACGAACCACATAACAAACATCACGTCAAAACAGATACACATATAAGTAGAAAGTAACATACCAAATCAAACCAGATTCACATACATGCATCATATAATACATCATATCAACTTACCATTCCACAAAGGAAAGAAGGCCGCTGACTTGCTCGAGAAGGTTCCTCATGACTCATTACTGACAATCCATAAATAGCCTTAGGTTCACAAAAAAGAAATGACAAAGTGCCGCAAGGTCTACACTTACTGATACAAATCATAATGGATGAAAATCGAGATTTATCAAAGAGATATAAAACACAACGCGAAGTTGTAATAACACCGAAGAATCAAGCCATAGGACTTCATCATCCAGGCTAAGCCCCAAACAAATCGAAGAAAGACACCATTGGTCAAAATCATATAACGAAATATTAAACTAACTCAAAATGCGTGACGAAAAAAATCGGAATAACACAAATCGCGCCCAATCATATGAAGTAGATGAATCTTCTCAGCATCTCAATGGTTGGATTGTTGACCACAATATGCCCAAATCTTGGTAGTAGTCTCTCCGCACGTCTAAAGTATGCCGATCATAGCTCTTCTGCTCATATGTATTCCATGTTTCCACCGGTTGAATCTTGTCTCCATCTTTGCTCCTCTGGTTTTTCCGTCCAGCTCCCTCCAGCAGCATCACAATCGGATGCGGCTTCTGTTTCACGAACCTCTCCAGAATTTTTTGTAACAACGCAGTGTCGGAACCATCATCTTCGACTCTACTAGTAGTCTCCATCTAAACGATCGACAAACGAATACGCGAAGATAAAATAAACAAGATCAAATGCGAAAAGAAGAAGGTCAAATCAGTGAAGAAAAAAGAATATCGAAGTTAAATCGGAGAAAAAAAATCAAAAGAATCGGAAAAGATCGAAACAGACGGAAGCCTAATGTCTACCCAAGTCCTCACAGGTCAATCCTAAGGTCAACAAGACGAAACCTTAGCTCTGATACCATAATTGTAACACCCCAACTCGACAAGGGTCTGAATGTTACATTATGGAGTCATATTAGAACATACTAATAAAATTTTGCAAGCGGAAGTCTTATAAAATTAAATACCAAGTCATATAAACGAATGACTTACAAGGAAAAATACAAAATCCAATATGTCAAAAATGAAATGAAATATCAAAACAGTTGCTCTTCAAAATAAGTCCAAAATGGTAAAGGAAACTAGGGTCGGATCACTCAAATGCTCCTACTCTTAGCCCAACAAAGCCCAACATCCTACTTGGTACCTGCCGCATGGAAAAGAAAATGCGGTTGAGCTTAAAAAGCCCAGTGAACGGATATAACAAAACAAAAGTTGACATAATAAAAAATATAAAAATGAAACAAAGGAGACTGATAAAAAATACGCAATGAGATGAGCACAATGAGTCAATGAGGAACCTGCAGAACATACTATTCACAGATAACCAGAAGGACATTAATCAAAGGAGACCAAAGCAGAGCAGCGCATCGATGAACATATATAAGTACATATAAATAACCAGACATACAAGTACTGAAACAAAATCAAATAGGAGTTGATGAACAGTATCATAGGCAAAACAAGTAACCAAAAAATGATCAAGCATAGCAGACAACTTATCAACTAAACATAAATATGGCACACAACTAAATCAAATAATCATAATACATATAAGCCAAGTGGAAATGTATAAGCAGGCGGAAGAAATTAACTTGAATGTAAGCATAGCGATCACACAAGCCAGATAACCCACAGTTAATAAACAGATCAAGTATAATAACCAACGGAAATACTAACAGCAGTATAAGCATGATAGCCACATGTATCGGGTAGGAATACCAAACGAACATCATAATTGAACGGATTAACTAAACAAGGACATAGCATGGCAAGTTAAACAAGTCAACTAGACAAATAACCTAAGTTAAACCATATTCCATCATCAACCCATAGCATGAACATAAGTTTAAACATGGCAGACCAACAAATCAGGTAAACATCAATTACTAAGCTAAAACAACATTGTAGGCAACAGAAAAGTACCCACCAAAAGTACAAGAATGGTAGTAAGATGTAGCAATAGGAATACTAAGTGATAATCATAGCCAACAAAGTAACTAAATGAGGTAATATGTGGTAAATGGAGGAGTCAAATAATTACATACTAGCATGGCAAACGGGTGAATCAATTGGTCACGTAATAGCATGGCATACATATAGTCACATATAAATTATATAATAGCAGGGTAAGCAGGTAGTCACATAAATCATATAATAGGAGAGTAACCAGATGAGGTGGTAATCTGAAGTATAAGCTTGGTAGTCAACCAAAATGGAATGAGAGTATGACACATCAATGAAATGGAGTATAGTATGGTAGTTGGTTCAATCACATAAGGATAATGAATGAATGTGTAATCGACAGAAAACTAAAAATGAGAAATATAGAATATGGTGCATTATGGAATAACAAAAGGTACAATATAGGTGTATCAAAAGCGTAAAGGCTGTCAGAATTCTACCATGAGCCCAAACAAATCAAATCATATCATATCATAAGTAACCATGGAGTAGCTAGCTCCTAAAATGTGAAAGACGTGTATTGCATACAACTTCAGTCACCATATAAGTCATATCATATCATATCATATCAAAACAAATCTAGGATGCATCCATATGCCCCTGCACAAATCATAGTGGCCATAGCAAAATATAAAGCACACATAATATCACAAAAAGGGACGGGACAGAACATCACTCCACCGCGCTAGAGTCATGCCATTGGTGCATCAATGACACGGCCATGTTACCTTCATGGCTAGGAAAATGGCTCAGGCCATAACTGAATGGTCAAATGAAAGTCTTAATCTAAAGGTTCGTATTAAAGATTCAAAGCAAGGTTCAATATCAAAGGTTCACCAATCTAGAGGGTGCTTAGGAAAGGTCCAATAAGGCATAATACAAAATCATATAAGAAAGCCATAACAGTAAGGCTCAAAGCAAAGGAATTATAATCGAAGCTAATATTAAAAAGATGTGTACAACTCATGAAAAACCTTAAGAGATAAGGTCAGAATATCTGTAACTTATTCAACAGCAAAACAGACACACGCAGATGAAATCACAAGACACGGAAGATCACTCCTTCCTCGAGGGATCTACAGAAGTGAAAGGATATACATTTATTAGATGTAGTTTAAGTGTATTATTCTAGATTAAGTCTTTTGGGGTTTATGAGTATATTTCCATTTTTAGTAAGTTTCCAATTATAGTAACTTTCCTTAATTAGTAAGTTTACACTTTAAGTAATTTAACCATTTTAAGTAACTCTCCATTTTAGGTAACTTTCTATTTTAGGCAGGTTTTTTGATTTAGTAAGTTTCCATAATAAGTAACTTTCCAAAAATAACAGTTTTCTATAATTAGCAATTTTAGTCATTTATGATGTAATTAATGTTGATGTAATTAATGTCAAATTAGGTTAAAATGATGAAAATGATTATTATTATAGTTTAGGGTTCATTTATAATAAGTTATGATAGTTTAGGGTCTAAATTGTCATTATCACAAAGTATAGGGTTAAAAGTGTAAATATCACAAGTTTACATAGTTTACGAATTAGTCCACTCATTTTCCCATTTTAACGAACCACCCTTCAGATTTTATAAATTATAACTAAGTCCCTTTTCTTTTATTAAACCGAACCTTTTGAAAACCTAAACTAGGTCGTCACCATTTCCATTTTTATCAAATTAAAACCCTAACCTAGCTCGCAACTCAGACAAAATTCATAACGACCCTTCTTGTATCATTTTAGTCGAGACATATATCATATCCAAATCCATCCACACGACACAATCAAACAACCCTCGATCTGTTCGAATCATTATCGATACTTAAATAATCCAAGATATAAACGCGTTATTTCTCTATTTTAGACAGATACAATTTAAATGAAACATGTTGAGTCGTACAAAAGTGGGTCGAACAGATTCAAAACAGCAGCAAATGGGTCAATTACAAGCCTTATTCATTTGTTATTTCATGTGATCGCTTTTATGATTTTATGTGAGGTTCTTAGCGTTTTAGCATGCATTCGAAATGGAGATACAAAATCACACGATTAACAATACAAAATGAGTATGGAAGGATTGAAACAATATGTGATACATTACCCTTGTAGCGTAATCAAGTGGAAGAAACAAGAGCCAAAAAAATAAAGACAATCGAAACCAAAACCCTACCTCCTTCGAATCAGAAACCCACGACCAGCTACGCTCTCTCGAACACGATCATCACACCACCTTATCACAGCCTCCTCGCTTGTTTTTTAGTCGAATGAAAGAGAGAAAAGAAACATTGTCGTCACTTTTGGTTATTAGGGTTTAGTGTGATTTTGAAAGTGTGAAATGGTAGGTTAAGAAATGAGAGGAAATGGGATATATGGGGAGGGTTATTCGGCCGAGTATGAGGGGAAACCAAAGACCTAATCCAAGTTTAGATGGGCTTGAATTTTAAGTTGTATTGTCTTGTATTTCATGCATATTATCCGGCCCATGCACCTTTAAATCGTGTGATATGATTTCAGACATAAGTGTATGTCAATTTATATTTATCTTGTATATTAGGTTTGATAATTATTTATAAGTTAGGTTAGAATTATATTTAATGAGCTTGACGTATTATACATATTTCATAAATATTAAATTAAAGGGGTAAAATAGTCATTTCACAAGTTTTAGATTTTAGGGTTTTACAAAAGTAATAGTGTGATGAGCCTATAAATAACCCTCATTATTCTCCATGAGGGATGTGGTTAAGCATTAGGTTAGTGTATTGTTTCTTTCATCAATAAACTTATCTTTTTTCTTCTCCATCCTCTCTCTACTTTCTCTCTCTAAAAAGATGAATCCTTTCATCTTCTTTCACCAATCCGAACCTCCTGAAACTACATAAATCTATATATTTCCCGTCCTAACAAGTGGTATAAAGAGCCAGGTTGAGTTTTTCATTGATTTATTATGGTTTCGTGTTAATGTTTAAGCTGTTTTACCCATATTTTTTAGATCCGATTTTTTTTCCTCTTATATTTTGGTAACAGTCTTTTAAACATTTGATGTATCTAAAATGGTCAAATAGTCTCATACTTTATCCAGGTTTACAAAAGTTTGTGTCATTTCACTGTCCAAACAACTTTATGTTAACTCATATCATTTTTGTGACTTGTTTTTGTACCATTCCTGTGAATCTTTGTGGTCATTTGGTCATCTATTTGTGGTCAAAATGGGTCAAAAGTAAGGCTTTTTATGTCATTTTCTGGGTTTCTTGAAGATGAACGAAATCTTTGGTCAGAAATAGTCGCCCAAGCAAAAAGTCAAAGGGTCAAAACCCTTATCTTACGAATAAGGGATATTTTTATGAATTTCTTGGAAAGAAATTCGTAAACCTTTATTTTACGAATTAGAAATCTTACGAGTAAGGATAGTTACGAATAAGACTAACCTTACAAGTAAGATATGTTTACGAACTTGAAAGACATTTACAACTAAGGAACTCAGTTTACGAACAAGACTCATTTACGAACAAGGGTTTACTTTACACATTACCTGTTACGAATAAGCCTTTTGGTTTACGACTAACATGTTTTACGAACAAGAAATATTTTCGAAAAAGGACAAGTTTACGAGTAAGGTAAGAAGTAAAACTGACCAAGACCATGACCACTATGCCAAAGACCAAAAACTAAAACAACTTCAGTTAATTCACATCATCAGTCCAAGTAAAAGTCTACGAGCAAGGAAATCAAAGTGACAAGAAGCTGTAACAGATTCTATCCACAAACCTAAAACAAATCCTACATCTAGACTCAACACATGACCTTCACATCACTTCATCAACTCTTTGTCATCAACGAGGCTCAAAGAACAAAATGAAAGCATCTAAAGATCTCATATTCGGATCAATCTTTGTTGAATCCCTTAAAGATTTTTCTATTGATCCATCAATCATCATCGACCCTTTTGGAAGCTTTGCTTCCCTAATATCCGAACATCAAGAAAAGGATAATAACACTATGTTACTCCTTTTTTTCTTGTTCGTTATAAGACCACTGAAAAACTCAGACGAAAACAAAACAATTAGTATACCTACCTGCGACCATCTCGAATAAGATGAAAAACGTTTAGTCATTCACTCATATGTCTAAGCGAATCGAAGGTGCTTTATTTATTTTGTACTCGGACTATATCAAGAATACTAGAAGTTGATGATTCTGAGATTGAGATTGAGATTGAGATTAGATGGGTGTGTGATATGGTTGGAGCGTTTGTAGTGTGAGAGAAATTAGGGTGGTAGGCGCAGTGTTTTGAGAATGTGTTTTGGTTAGGGTTTGTGGAAACGTTATTTATTTTTAGGGTTATAACATGTTCAGTTGTAGTAGATCTTATAACCGAATACTATTATGCATTGGACTTGGGCTTTGAGTATAATTCGTTGGTGGGCTGTGATGGACTGAATTCTTTACGATTTTTTTAATTTGTGAAGGGCTGAATCAATCTAATTGATTGTAAAAGGAAAAATGTTTTCCGAATATTTTGACAAAATATTTGGATGCATTTTTTATTTTGTAAAATGTGGCATTGGTATTTTGGACAACAAATTTCACGGAGGATACTTATTCACGGCTTGAATTATCATTTGAACAAAAAATAACTACAATGTTTTTGTACGGTATTGCTTACGCAGAATTGAAGTGACGTTTCACGGGTGAACTTCTTTATCTTTGAGATGTTGGTTGATTGGTTGCATGTCTCAAGATAACTTGTCTGGGCATTTTTCGTAAGCGATTATGAATTGACAATCTAGTTATAACTATTGTAAGGAGTTACATTGTAATGCTCACAGTGTAAAACTATCACTTTAAGGAGTTACGTTGTAGTACTTAGTGTCACCCGAAGCTGTGGATTGTTCAAGAATATAGAACATACAGTAAGTCACAAATTTGGGATGTTTACTTCCTTTTCAAGTTAGTCGTATTGGGTTGTCTCCATATGTGGTCATTACTATCAGGTGGTGAATCAAAAGGAGGTTCGATTACAGGTTGGTTTGAGAGAAGTCTTGAGAGTATTTTTGCGACATATTCTCACGGAGTTATGCTTAAACAAACAATTGCTTTAATATTGCATCAAGAAAAAGCTAATCTAAGGAATGTACGCAATATTATGATGATTCCGATAGCTCGCAACCATCAGGAGGGAGAAGTTGGTGTTTCATCTTCCGTGATTGGATTGACGAAGGGAAATGTGCTTAATACCGAAGAATGAGAATTAGTGTGTGTACATCAGGGATTTTTACCAACTTGGATGCAATACTAAGTGATTTATGTTGTTACAATGTTCCCTGAATGACAACCCATGTGAAACAATCAAGAGTCTACTTTCTCCGCTGCGTGTTGGAAGAGAGTTGTCGATTCAGGAGGGAGCAGATAATGAAAAAAAGGCTTACTAGTTAGGAGGGAGTAATAACCTAACTAGAGCGTTATAGTTGAAGTTCAGAGCTACAAGGGTTAGTGCCGTCAACACCAAAGATCAATTGCCGAGATCGTCGGAAGAGAGAACTTCAAGTCTGTCTCAGTATCTAGACTACAGAGACTCTGCTCTTCAACAACGTCAACATAGTTTATTATTATTGTAATTTACTTTGTTTATGTATTTATAGGTCTCATTGTAACCATTCACGTGTGACGATATCTTAGAGGGAGATTGTTTGCCTCGCTCTTTTATAAAGATAACTTCAGATACGTGAATTGGACTAGATTCATAGTAAGTTGCACCCACAGGGACTACTTATGTAAACGGAGAAAAGTAATAGTGTGATGAGCCTATAAATATCCCTCATGACCCTCCATGAGGGGTGTGGTTAAGAATTAGGTTAGTGTATTGTTTCTTTCATCAATAAACTTATGTTTTTCTCCTCCATCCTCTCTCTACTTGCTCTCTCTAAAAAGATGAATCCTTTCATCTTCTTTTACCAATCCGGACCCGCCATGATTTGTATGATTATGATTTGATATGATTTGGATATGATTATGATTTGTACGTTCTGCCCCTTTTATTACGAGCCAACTAGTCATGGAGGTACCATGACCATGTCATTGATGGCACCAATGGCATGACACTATCTGAGGCGATGTGATTAGTCCCTGTCGTCCCGATTATGATTTGATATGATTTATACGATTATGTGATTTGTGGCGCCTTATTTGCATGTGTCTACTTGCCTTGCAAACAGGGTACATATTGCCTTATGTACGTACGGGGGGCGTATGGATGCATCCTAGGTTATGATTTGTACGATTATGGAATTTGGGTTGTGCGTGCTTTGCATCCCCTCTCACACTTTGGTACTTGTGAGGTCTCCCCTCCCTGGACCCTTATGTACATAGTGTCCTTCATGTGGCATGTTGGATGAATAGGATTATTTGCTCGTGGTCATCCTTTATTTCTGATTCATTATACTTCATTCGATTATGTGTTCGTATGTACGTTGTGTTCTACATGTGGCATGTTGGACACCTTTTTCTTTGGTATTTAATTATGTTCTATCATGACCTGATCCTTTTGCTTATGACTTGTCATTCACTTGGATTTGTTATATTTTGCTCATTTGATGCATATGCCATCATTCAGTTACTTGTTTGACCTTTCGTTCACCCAGAATCCTGATATTCCATCTAACAACTATGTAGGGTTATAGTTATTTTATTTTACTATGCTTTCATTCCATGTGGTTACCAAACTTATGCTATTGGATTATCACTTCCTTTTTTATGGTGCTATGACATGAATATGAAATTCTGCTATTACCAAGTTGATGTATGATTTCTTGATTTACCAAGTTGACGTATCTGTTTCCATGATCATACTCTTGTTTGTATTTCCGGTTGCTTAGTAGTAGTTTCAGCATAACAATTAATATCTACCGGACTAATTAGTTTGCCATGCTTACATTCATTTCCGTGATTCCTTGCTGATAGTAATTGATTTGACTTATGTGTGTACCTATTGAACTTTTTAGTTGCCATGCTATACTTTTGCTTAGTATTACTACTGATGATGCTACTTGGTATGATGACTATATAACTTATCGTTGTTATTTATCTGTCTGGAGTAATTTCCATACTTGAGCTATATTATGTTGTTTCCTGCTTATAGAGTATAGTTTAGTTATATGTATTTGATTTACTGCCTTGCTTGTTTTGCCGTAACATGTTGTTAGTCGGTCCGCTACTTGATATGCTCTCACAATATTTGGTTACATGTTTAATTATGATACTGCCTTTCATCTTTTATGTGATTCTTTCACTTAATTATGGATTTATGTTTCAGATTTGTATTTCTATTTTGGATTTGTGGTTGTATTTATCATTTAGGAGTTATGATGTTCATGACTTTATTTTATTTGTATGATAAGACTTTCGCTTGCGTTACTGTATGCTTTGTATGACACCATAAAGTGGCATTCTGACCCGTATCGAGTTAGGGTGTTACAATTGTAGTATGACGGAGGATCGAGAATAATATCATAAGTCGAACATAATGAGGATTATGATATTCAACGTAGATATTCTTACAATTCTAACTAATAGAATCTTGCGAAATGACGGGAGATACAAGTTCTAACGCTTAGAACGTTGTAGGACATAACGGGAGGGTGAGAAAGAATAGAAAACCTAAAACTATAAGGGCGGTTATCCTAATAGGAATGAGATTTATTAGGTTCCTCAGAAGGTCGTTTCCCCATCTAAAGGTATTAGTAAGACTTGTAGGGAATTAAGGTTCTCTGAACAAGATAAGTTACTAAAAGGAGTAGTCGGGTCATATAGTCTATCTAATTGGTATGGAAGATCCTACAAATGATGACGAAAATCTTCATAAGTTTCAGTGTCCCTAAGTAAAGTCATTTGCTAAGTTTCTAGGTCATAACTAACAATCCTAAGTTCTAGGTCTAGGTGTATAGGACTTAGGGTAGGCTCGGGATTCTAATAATTCCTAAGATTATACTGAATTATAAGGGATCTTAATACGGGATAGATAACTTATAAAACTAGGTATGGGAAAACTACGACTTTATTAACGACTTGCCTATTTACCTTACAGGGTGAAAATATGTACTTAGGATTCTAGACTAGTGTTTCTAGTGGTCTACTGGTCCGATGTTTCTCATTTATTGTTCCTAAGTTCCTGGATAGCATCTAAAAGGCTATTTATATCTGACCGATGATTCTCCCGGATGTCCTCAATTATCATTTCTAGAGTGGAAAGCCTAACACGATCTAAAAATACTTCATCATTAGGTCCCCTATGTTTCTTTTGTAAGTTTAAGATCTGGTTACGAGATTTTCTTAGTTCCTTATCTAACCTATCAAAGTCCCTTTGAACGATGAGTCGCCCCTTTCCAAGACTACAAATCTTATTTTCCACTTCCTCGATATGTTCTAGGGATAACTTATCTAAGTGATTTAGAATATCTTATATTTGTTCCTCGTGTCTTTCTAAGGGTGTCCTATAAGTCTCGGGGTATAATACGGATTTTCTTATGGGGAGGGGAACTACTTCGGGAACATAAAAGTCTCGGGAATACGATAGTGGAGTTGGGGATAAAGAGGGAACGATAGGGATATCACTATTATATGTTTTCATATAATTATTATATGTTTGCATATAAGGATCATTCGAGGATGGTTCTAAAGCTAGGGAAACTAAAAGATTCTGAGGTAATTCCTCGAAAAGATTAGAATCAGGAATCATGAGAATAGCTTGGCGTAGCGAGGGCATATTCATAACTATTCGATGCGGAAGAGGAATTCTCATCATCGGTATCATACACGATGATAGGGTGATTAGAGGAAGACATGGTTAACTGTAATATCCGGGAGAAAGTAATTTAAGCGTATACTTACTTAGTATATCAATATCCTATGCTACTATCGTAGAGGTAATTCGGAAACACAATAAGGAATTCATCCTAAAGGCCATTCGGGGAACTTAAAGGGCTAAAGGCAATTCGGGAAATGCCATAAGGAATCTATCCTAAAGGCCATTCGGGGAACCTAAAGGCTATTCGGGAAATGCAGTGGGGATTCTAATGGCACAAAGGACCTTTTTTTTTTTTTTTTTTTTTTTTTTTTGAAAAAGTGGCTGTAGTTTGGGAAAACCTTGTTTGCTCTGGTACCAATATGTAACACCCCCATTTTTATAGATTGCATCGAAATTTGATCTGGGTATTACTTCATGGATACAAAGTCCTGATAATAGAAAATGACTCGAAAAGAGACGTTTTTGAAAAAGATGAGTTATCATTCATTTATTTATCAGAGTTTTACAGTAAAAGATATACTTTTACCAAAAGAGAGGTCCCAAAGATATGTTTTATAGCAAAAGAAGATGAATGATAACATGTATGGACGTCCTTATGTCCAGTGTCACACCATGCCATGGGTCCTAAAGGGGGGCTTAGTTACCTGGGATAACATGCTTAAAGGTCAACACTAGGGTTGAGTGAGGTCATAGGTTTAGGTAGTAATGGGTTTGAATACAAGCTCCACTGAGGAAAGTGGAAAATTAGTAGTAAAAGGTAGTATTAATGCAACTAAGCTCATGACACCTCACGTTAACAGTCCGAGTCAATGATGCACTGCAGACCAATCATGACCGGATATAAGGTTAACTTGCCAAGGTTAACCTTTTAGTTCTCAAGTATAGTGATAATTGGTACCTAGCTGGGGAAAACCAATGAGAGTTGTCAAACTCTAAATAGATCTACTAAATATACTCGCATTAACTCGCAAGTGATTATGGTTATTGAAATTTGCTATGTACTCGTGCAATAATCAAAGAAAAGACTTGTATTCGGTTTAAAGCATGTATCCCCTCACGGGTTTAGAAAGCATTTAAAAAGTGAGGCTATGAACTCACCTGGGTTAAGGGAAGTGTCATAAGGATTTAGACGGTTTACTCACGTATCCTGAAGTAGAGTGTATGTAGGTATGTCGAGTCCTAATTGGTTTTTCTATGTTTCTTAAGTAAGTATTCCTAAGTATACTAGATTTAGATATAACGTAACATCGTTTGGGCCATCATAATTCAGAGGTCATGTAGTAAACGTTTGTGGAGCCAGGGCACTTTAAATCGTAAACCCAGCAAACTCGTCAAAATGAATACCCAATTGAAACCCCTCACATGAAGCTCCCTAGTATTGTGCTACATTGTTAAATAAAAATATTGGGTTTTGATTTATAGAAAATATCTCTTTAAGACTGTTAAGTTTGTAAATTGACACAAAATACCCTTAGTTTATAAACTTTTATGAAATTAGTCCTTTATGAAAATAACTATATATATACTTATCCTTACGATTTAAAACTTTCCTAAATAGGTCCTTAGACTTATAACTTCTAAGAAATGACAAAAACATCCCTTGTACTTAATAGTTTAAAAAAGTTACAATATATACCCCTATGCATGGAAAGTGTTACGAAACTAGTCCTAAAACCATGCAAAGTGCATTTTAATGACACGAAAGTGTTTTATAGCTTATTGCTTATTACTAGAAGCTTATATAAGTAGCTTAGAAGCTTATATAATTAGCTTAGTCTAGCTTATGGCTTATGACAAGGGCTTATACGATGAAAACATCAATTCGACTCATATTATAGTTTTTAAAGGAAAACGAGCAAGTCTTTGTGATCAAGGCTTGGGCAAGGGTTTTAATGTGATGTAAAATATCATAACTATCATAGTACAGAAGTAAATATTGTAGAACTAGTTTAGAAGCTTACGTTACCAAGAAATGGAGCTAGCGAGGGTTTAGGTTTTATCGACAAGGTTTCACTTCGGCAAGGCTTAGCTATTTCGACTCCTAGGATTTCTAAGGTTCTTATAATACTGTCAGGTCTTACAGAAATGAGGTGGAGAAGTGGGATGAGATGGTTTGGAAGGAATGACGGGGTCAAGCTATTTGTAGGGCACGTTTGGATTCATGGCTAAGAAAGATGGGGTAAGGTGGCAAGAGGGGGGGGAGGTGACTAATGTAAGCTAGTAGTGACTAATAGAGACTAGGAAGTAGGTATAGGGTGCTAGCTAGGGGGCTTGTAGTGGTGAGGAGGTCGTGGTGGAGAAATGGGTCAAAGGAGGTGGCGAGGTGGTGATGGTGGTGGTTGGGTGGTTGGTTGGTGGTGAAAAGGTGCTGACGAAGGTGGTTGGTAGTTTGGTTAGGTGGTGGTGGTGCTAGGTTGCTTGGTTTAGTTTGTTTTGTGGAAAACTAGAAAGAGGGGGGTTGAATAGTTTTGCCGATTTTAAGTTAGTTTCTAAAAACTTTTGATTCGATGTTATGTCAAATCGTATGGATGAAGATAAAGTATAGATCTAAGAGTAATGCAAGTAAAGAAAGTAAAGTAAGGGATTGAAATGACACAACCGATTTATAGTGGTTCGGCTACAAGGACACCTTCCTTCCCCAACTTCACTCCCCGAGTCACCTACTCGAGAGTTCAAGCACTATGTCAATAAACTCCTTCAACTTGGCGGAGAAGCCTTCACAACGTTGCTTACACCTTTTTCCGGTACAAAGCTAAATACCGAGTCCGTAACACGGAGGACCAAACCAACACGACTATTACACAACAAATATGTGAAATATGAAATATAAGATCTTTGCTACAGAAATATTGTGGAGGAACAAATCAATCAAGGACCCCTTGCTTGGATGACTTGTAGAATGCTCGTGATCTCGCCTTAGAGAAGGACCAATATGAGAATCAAAATAGATGAAAGAAGAACAATCTCTAGATCAAGTGATCTTTTGTTAGAAGAGTGTAAGAATATATGAGAGAGTTAGTAAGAAGAGGGGTGAGTAAAAATGAAGAAATGGCTCTCTATTTATAGGCAAAATCTTGCCACTATTGCACGGATCCCACGGATCACTTGCTTAAGGGATCCGTCTAGTGTAAGTTTAGGGATCCGTGGGACGCTCCTCTTTGCCCATGGGTTTTTGGGTTATGGGTCATGGGTCATGGTTTATGGGTTGGTCCATGGTTATTTATTTAGTTACAATGTATCTAATAGATGCAATGCATCTAGTCAATGGATCATGGGTTAATACCATGGGTCATGGATATGCTCCATGGATATGCTCCATGGTATGGTTCATGAGTTGTGGTTTTTACCCATCCTAATAAACTATTACAACAAATGATTTATTACAACAATTTGTATTAAATGACTATATGTAAATGCTTTACAAAAATAACATGTATCCTTATAATTTTACTTATGATAACATTATATAAACGTCTTTACGGTTTATTTGTATTAACAATCTCCCCCTTTTTGTTGATGACAAAACATAATGTTATGATGAGTAAAACTTAAGATTAGATGTATGTTTTGAAAGCCTAAGCTTTACTTCTTCTCCCCTTTTTTTTCGAAACAAAAAGTTACCCTAACAACGAAATAAAATGTGGAAAAATAGTCCACGTATCTCTAACTCCCGCTTGATGGTTGCTCCATCTATAATGGGGCGTCAAGTGAGAAAAAATAAAAAATCCTGCAAAGAAAGGGTTAGTAGTAACATGCATAAATAATCTTGTTATTGACGAGAATTAAGATTGGGAGCCAAGGTATATAAAGAAGGCCTTGTAATAAAACAACAAAGTGTAGTGGTATTTATGCCACATACAAGCATGTAAAACTAAGAACAAGACTTGTTCTTAAAAAATGACTCAAAATAAAAGAGATGATTCCTTCCATGCTTGAATAAGGTTATGGCTGGAAAGTTTGGTGAGTGATGATGTTGATGTGATCAACGATAAGGTTAAGTATGACTCGCATTTCTTCCCTAATTTCTATTGGAAGATCCCTAGTGGATTGGCAATGTGCACAATGTAAGTGATGTGCGTAATGAGTGCGGAAGTTTTCCGGGCTATTTTGATTTGTGAGTTGCGGAAGTTGTGGTGGAAAATTTGGAAAATACGGATCAAAGTCCGGAATGTTTGGAAGTGGTGGTGGAAAATAACCTAGATGTTCTTGTATGTTAGGAATTGGAAATTCCATAAGGAAGTGTCGGTCACTCCAATTATAGTCTAGCATATGTTAGCTCGTAGACATATCGTTATTTACGTTATTTAGTAGTATATTAGTTAGATTATTAGTAGTATAAGTAACACCGTGGAAGAAGGACGGGTCTTTACCCACTATATGCCTGATCCACAGTCCGACAGGAAGATGTTTAGCTTGTAACTATAAATACCCCTTCCATCCTTGAAAGGGGTGGAGCTTCTTAATCTAACCTTTTCTTTTTTGTTTTAAATCTCTCTCAAGAACTCCCTCTCTACTCTTTCACTCTCTAAACATGGATTACATGTATCATCACCATCCTAGACCACCCAAATCATCAAACACATAATATGTATGATCAAAAAATTGGAATCAGAGCCATGGTTGTGTTGTTTTGATGATTCGTATGGTTTTTTTAGCTGTCTTATATGCGGTTTGTTCATTCCTTGATGCGGTTTGTGGGGTTTGGATGCGGTTTGATTCGTATGGTTTGTGTAAACAAAGTGTTGGTCGTGTGATGGTAGATTCATGTTTTATACTAACTTTGATATGGTTTGTGAAGTGGTTTGATATGATATTGTTGTTGGTATATGCTGATTTGTTGTCAAACATCTTTTAAAAGACGTTTTACTGGTTTTAAAAGACGACATGCTTCATAAAAGACGTTTTACTGGTTTTTTTTAAAAGATGTTTACTGATTCTAAATGTGCTGTTAAGCAGTTGTTCAATTTGCTAGATTGGAATTGCAGATTCTTGAATGCGATTTGTCACTGGTTCATAGATGCAGTTTGTGGTCCTAATCTTCTATGCGGTTTGTTAATACTGACCAGATTCATTGTACCTCACATGCGGTTTGTCACATTCAAATGGATGTTGTTTGTCTAATTCATATCTTATGCGGTTTGACTCTTAAGTCAAATGCGGTTTGTCATTTATGATGAGAAGCGGTTTGTCAAATTTGAAAATTGAAGCGATTTGTCAAAGTTGTTGTCACAACTGGCAATTTAGGGAGTCTATTTTAGGTAACCGCATTACGTTAAACTAAACCGAGCTTTGCCTTTATCACTATTTTTATAAACCATGACTTGATTTTATATCGTCTATTGGTTTTTACGGATTATTTCACTATTGGATGAGTTATCGTATGAGTTTTAATTCTATTTGGTAGGCACTATTCGATTCGGCTGTAGAAAAGCCTAAAACGAGAAATAACGTAACTTTTAGACCGTAACTCAAAAATTGACCAATAAATAGTCAAAACTCGTGGAAAAACATAAATAACGATGTTAGAAAGTCGAATGAACGTCGTGGGACACTCGGGGGACAATATATGAGCTCGGGAATGGGTAAACGGGATAGTTACGAAAAATTACAACTCTGACCCCCCACCTTTTCCCCAAGCCGGCGCCCCCTCCTCCATTTTCATTTATTTTTGAGTCCTTGTTTCCAAGTATATAAGGCCCTCCCACCTCTCATTTGAGCTAGTTGTTTCTCTCACTAAAAACACACATAAAACAAACTTTCTCTCTCTACTCTCTCTCTCCCCAAATTAATATAAACCCTAACCCTAATTACCACCCACCGCCGCCACCTTTTCCGGCCACCACCGCCACACGACGGCGCGTGACCACCCACCACCACCACCATATTGAAGATCTTTTCATCCTCTTTCTATCCATATATAACACTCTCACTAAAACCTCCATTTACACCTTCAAATCTAAAGATTTAGATTCGGATTTCTAGGGTTTCAAGTGGGTTTTGCAATTCGTGTTTGGATAAGGTAAAAGAGACATGAATACACCTTGTTTGAGCCTTGTAAAGCCACGTATGGCTTATTAGGGTTTCGACCATGGTGTACTTTTTAGGGCTTTTGGTTTAAACGTGGGATTAAGTCTAATTAACATCTAAATAAAAATGTAGCCAGTGTTTGGTAAGCTTGTGGTGTATCATATTGATGGGTTTTTGCATTTTAGGTCTAGTTGCATATTTTTGGTTAGAATAGATGATGGGTTTTGTGTTTGGTTAATGATTGGAGGTTGATTGATTGTATTTGGAAGTTGTGGTATTGATTTGGGAGGTATTTGGATGTGAGCATGGGGCGTACGAGCTACCACACCCACGTTAGGTTGTGTTTGGGTGGTGTATGAGACCCACATGGACCTTGGGTCCGGGTCGGGTCGTTTGGTAGCTTGTTGGTTGATATTGTTGATGTTTGGATGGGACGCGTGGAGCCGAAAAGCTTCTAGAGCTTGTTTGGTTCACGTGGTCTTAACCGTGACCGTGTCATGACCATTAGGGTCATAACATCGATTTCGGGCATATTTGGTTGATTGATTGGTTGGCGAGGTTGATTTGAGTTGGTTTGGGATTGAATTGCATTATTATGACTTTTAATTGGACTTGATATATATATTGTAAACTTTGAGCTACGTCGGTGTTACTTTGACTTTTTAGTCAATAGTTGACTCCGACAAAGCCGTAACATGGACTTTAGTATAGTTTGGACTATTGATTGATTAAAAGCCGAGAAGTCATGACTCGTGCTTGTGGACTCAAAACAAATAACGATATGAGATTAATATTGGAATTTGACGAAATATATATATATATATATATATATATATATATATATATATATATATATATATATATATACATGAAAATGCTAATAGACTATGAAATATAAATAATAAATGGGTTTTTGTACCAAAAATATCGATAACAAGACTTATCTTAAACTAACGACTAAATTGGAAATGTTTTATAATAAATAAGTAATTAATGTTTCGAGTACACGTCTATCGAAGGATGCCAATTGTGGGCATTTGATACTAGTTTATGTATTTATTTGCTTACGTTGTGTGCATGGGTTACGGATAACCTAACGTTAATAGTGTTAATCCACGTGGGTAGCGGACTTATTAGGTTGACGAATCTAATAAGAGCCCGCTAGGTACATTGGGTAACCTTATTAATGGGTGAATTATCCTTATGACTCTTTAGGATACGACTGATTAATAAGCGACACGAGTAAATAAATGAGTTTATCGAGTTGACGAATTCGATAAGGTCTACTATTTATTCCGAAACTTATTGGACTATGGAGCTTATCGTTTAGAGGTCTTATTGTGTTGCATTGAGTTATATATTGGTTGTTTGAGTGCATTCATAGCATCATATTGAGTCGATACACCCACGTGAGGATACCAAACACTAGGATTAAATGGTGAAATGAGACATTTTTAGAAATAACGAAATGGAATACATTGGGGTAGATAACATTGATTTCGAGAGATATATATATTAAATTTGGTCTACATTAATAGGTTGTTCCGAGTCGATAGTTGTTGTTCAGTGATTACTGTTATCTTCTGCTAGTGTTTATTCGTACGTTGATTGCTTGAGGTGAGTTTCATAGCCCCACTTATATCTACGTTTTTAACTATATTGGTGTGAGAATCACGCTACTGATTTTGGACCGTGAAAACTATTTAGATTTGTTTATATGCTTGACTGTTTAGATAGATGTGCGGTAGTTGTTGCCTTAGTCTAGGTTTAACTGTGCCTAGCTAATAATAAACTTCTACATCGACCTAGTCCGGGGTTGGCAATTGTTCTAGATTTTGCCACGACAGTGCTTGACTAGAGTCGCGGGGCCCGAGTAATCCCTGGATGCGGGATATGATTATGGTTGGTGATCCGGGTAGGATCGGTGTGCAAACGGTATTTATCTATCTTAGGTCTTGCATAGCAAATCAACTCTTACAGGTCCACTATGATTTTGTTGAACTTAAACCTATGAACTCACCAGCGTAAGCTGACCTTTTAGCATGATTTCTTAGGTATTTGAGAGATGTTTGGAATACGTGATCGGTGGAAGCTTGGCAAGAAGGCGCGGTTCAAGGATCATTTCCGACTCTGATAAAATTTGGAGACCTATTTTATTAAATCATGTTTTGGGCCTAGTATTTACACTTTTGGATTAAATGTTTTGAATACTTAAATTTGGGATTGGTTTTGAATGTTAAATGACTATCTTTTTGCTATACTTGTGTGCGATACCAATCCAATAGTAACGCCCCGAAAACTTGATTAAGTCTTCCGCTGTACCGAGATTTGGGGGTGTTACAGATTGGTATCAGAGCTCAAGGTTATAGAGAATTAGGTATTTTATAAACCCTAAACTATAACCACTTTTAAGAAAAATTGATCCTCGACCGACGCACACCCGCTTGCCAAGTCGAAGCTTCTTAATCGATTATGGTATGAACTGCGATTTGAATTATGAGATGATCTGTTAAGGGATATTGTGAACTGATTATGGAAACGTTATGATTTGGAGATATGATTATTAATTTTGGGTAAATGAGATGTGATTATCGAGATACTGCGGAATATGATTTTGAGTAAACGGTATATTGTGATTTTGAAGTTTTGAACTCAATTGATTTGATATGGGATTATGTGATGGAACAGAACTTATGTGTTTTATTTAAAGGCATATTTTAAGTAATGCGGTACCTCTACTTTTAAAGCTTTCGTTATGTGATACATGATTTGGCTGAGTTGATGCGCTTATTAAAACTAGTTGTTTCGAACACTTATACCTGCCCTATGCCATTGTCACAGACTATGCCTTCACTAGCTTTTGATGTGTCTGAGGAGGTCCTTGTTGTTGCTAGTTCGCCAACATTGACTCTCATGACGGTTGCGCAGGGTGATCCTTATGAGATTGCCCGTCACTCTAGTTCATCATCATCAGATCGCCCTAGCTCATCTAGGCAGCTCACTTTACATCAGGTCTTAGCACGAGCCCAGACTCCTAGGCTTGCTTATAGCACTGCCCGCATGTCCGTGAGACCACCATCATCACCTATCCGTTTAGCAGCCCACTCTCTTTTGTCATCACCACCAGCATCACCATGGCTTAGGAGACCTAGATCTCCTAGTGTACTACCTCAGGATTTACCTTCACAGAGACTCTGACTCATGGACTCTCCCTCTGAGGATGAGGGCGAGGAGGAGCATGAGGTTGAGGAGGAGCATGAGATTGAGGAGCAATATGTAGATGAGGATGAGGATCCTCAGGAGGAGGATGATGAGGATATCCCAGAAGGGGGTACTCCTCCATTGCGGAGTCCTGCACATCCTCCAGGACCAGGTTCTCCTTTGCCTGAGCCTGAGTCCCCTGGACAACCTTTAGACATTGACTCACCACCTTACTCACCTTATATAGGTAGCCCGTTAGGATCTGAGATACCATCAGAGATTGCTTCAGAGCCCGAGGAGTATGGTGAGACGGGTCTGATGTGGGAGAGGATTACATCACAGGGTACTAGGCTTAGTCAGTTGACGGACCGATTGGTTGGAGTATCTAGGGCTAGTATAGAGGATCTGAGAGCTGATATAGGTACTGTAGTCAGGAGGACTAGGGTTTTGTGTGAGGGTATGTCGGAGCTCCAGGAGCAGGTTGGGGACCTGCTGAGAGGGTTCGTGACAGCTCGTGATGCAGATAGAGTGATTTGGCATAGGATTGGTGAGTTGGAGAGAGAGGTCGTAGAGCTTAAGAGTGATCGCGACGCTCGATGTGTTGAGTTAGCATCTTTGTGGAGAGAGGTTGACGATGTTAGGAGATCAGTTAGTGGTGTTCGTAGACGTGGTTAGATAGTATGAGATTCATAGTTTTGTACCATCTTGAAGCTAAGTAGTACTTGGTTCGAGATGTAGATCTATCCTAATTGTCTTATTAGTATCGTCGTTAGGATCGTTTTTGATTTCTTCGTATCCTTCCATGTATTTCCCTTTTTGAACCCTATGAGTTATGGTTATTGGAACGTGCATCCTTTAGTTATGATTCGGTATCTGATTGTTTCGCTTTGATATAGCATTATCCTTGTTGACCTTGATTATGAATTTGAGCGTTATTTAGTGATCCTTGGAGCCCAACTCTATCTTTAGAGAGTGAATTGTGAACTTATGAAACTGTTCTTCTTGCCTTCAGAATGATGGCAACAAGACGAAACCCTGTTAGGAACAACCGAGCAGCTCCTGCTGCTGTTGTTGCCCCTGCCCGTCGAGGTCGCCGTCCGGCCCCGACCACTCCATCTGTTGAGAACCCGAACACTGATAACCCAGCTGTAGAAAAGCCGAATGTGAACGACCGTGCTGAGAATTGGCCTGTTCCACAAAAACCTCCACAGGTGAACCCAACCCATGTTGACCAGTTAGTGGCACAGCGTGTCGCTGAACTGCTAGCTGAGACTAATCTCTCTAACACCTCTGGTGGAACCCCAATGCTGAATCGAACTCGAGGTTGTACCTACAAAGAGTTCCGATTCTGTGGTCCCATTGCGTTCGGATGAACTGAGGGAGTAGTTTACCTAACTAGGTGGTTGGAGAAAACCGAATCTGTGTTTGCCGTTAGTAACTGTGAGGAGGATTGTAAGGTTAAGTATGCAACATTCACCTTGAAGGACGAAGCGTTAACCTGGTAAAACAACTATCACAGATCAGTAGGAATTGATGTAGCTTATAGTATGACTTGGACTCAGTTTAAGACTCTTCTGATTAAGATTTACTGTCCTAGGAATGAAGTTAAGAAGTTAGAAAGTGAGTTCTGGAACCATAAGGTTAAGGGTACTGACATGACGACTTATACTCGTCGTTTCCAAGAGTTATTATTGCTTTGCGCTGATATGATTCGCACTGAAATGATATCATTCTTAAGATTGAGAGGTATATTGATGGATTGCCTTTAGCTACTCGAAATGATGTCATCGCTGCGAAGCCAGTTAATTTGCATGAGGCAATTACTGTGGCTCAGCGTTTGATGGACTCTTATGTGATAGAAGTAGGAGACAAGGGTAAGAATAATAGGAGTGATAAGAGGAAGAGGAATGAAGTTGTTAAAGGGAATGGCAACAAACAGCAAGAGACAGCCAGGGTGTTCGCCATAGGAAATGGAGAAAAGAAAGGTT
This sequence comes from Chrysanthemum seticuspe, assembly GCA_019973895.1. Lineage (NCBI taxonomy): Eukaryota > Viridiplantae > Streptophyta > Magnoliopsida > Asterales > Asteraceae > Chrysanthemum > Chrysanthemum seticuspe. The sequence goes on along the minus strand of BPTQ01000009.1, from coordinate 177,310,174 downwards.
ATGAAGGTAGTAGGTCTATGTGTGGTCGTTGTAACCGACACCACCATGGACTGTGCCCGAATGTGTGTAGGAAGTTCTCTAAGGTAGGACACATGGCCAAAGACTGTAGGTCTCGTCCACTTGCTGCAGCTCAAACTGCACAAGGAGCGGACTGGAAGGCCACTGTCACCTGTTTTGGATGTGGAAAGAAGGGACACTTTAAGAATGAGTGCCGAGAGCCGTGGATGAAAGGAAATCCCGGTAACGTAGGAGGATTTGCTAACCGAGGTATGGGAAGTAATGGCTTAAACCCTGTGAAGCGTGAGTTTGTGGAAAACCAGGGAAACCATGGTGCCAGGAATCAGCAGAGAGACATGGGAACAACGCGTGTTTACGCTATTGGGAAGGAAGCTGGTGAGGACCCTAACGTAGTTACGGGTACGTTCCTTCTAAATAATCGCTATGCTTCCATACTTTTTGATACTGGTGCGGATATGATTTTCGTATCCACCAATTTTATGCCATTACTAGGAATCTCCCAAACACCTCTAGGGTTTAGTTACGATGTAGAATTAGTTAATGGGAATAGAGAGAAGATAGACACCGTAGTTCGAGGTTGTACCTTAAGTTTCCTAGACCGCCCGTTTAGTATAGACTTATTGCCGGTTACCTTAGGAAGTTTTGACGTCATTATCGGAATGGATTGGTTGTCGAAGAATGGTGCACACATCATCTGTGATGAGAAGATTGTGCGTTTACCGTATGGCGGAAAAGTTCTGAGCATACAAGGAGATCGGAGCGACTATGGAAGTCCTTTCCGGTTGAGTATCATCTTTTGTATTAAGGCCAAGAAGTACATCGACAGAGGAGGATGTCTTTTCTTGGCTCGAATTTCTGAAAAGAAAAGTGAGGAGAAGAGTGAAAGACACCTTAATGATGTGCCCGTCGTTAGAGAATTTCCGGATGTGTTTCCCGACAATCTGCCAGGGATTTCACCTGTACGACAAGTGGAATTCCAAATAGAGTTGATACCCGGTGCTGCACCCGTAGCCCGGGCTCCTTATCGACTTGCTCCAAGGGAATTGGAGGAATTGTCTAAACAGTTGGCAGAGTTGTCAGAGAAGGGATTCATTCGACCAAGTTCATCACCGTGGGGAGCACCAGTGTTGTTTGTGAAGAAGAAGGATGGATCATTTTGGATGTGTATTGATTATAGGGAACTGAATAAGTGGACAGTGAAGAACCGATATCCGTTACCTAGAATAGATGACCTATTCGACCAACTCCAAGGAGCTAGTGTCTTTTCTAAGATCGACTTACGATCTGGTTATCACCAGCTTAGAGTTCGAGAGGAGGATATCCCTAAGACGGCATTTAGAACTCGTTATGGACACTATGAATTCCAAGTGATGTCGTTTGGTTTGACCAACGCGCCAGTGGTTTTAATGGATCTCATGAACCGAGTGTGTAAGCCATACCTGGATAAGTTTGTGATAGTATTCATAGACGACATCTTGATATACTCCAAGAGTAGTGAGGAGCATGAAGAGCATTTGAGGCTCATTTTAGGATTGTTAAGAGAGGAGAAGCTGTATGCCAAATTCTCTAAGTGTGAATTTTGGATTCCGTCCATGCAATTCTTAGGTTATGTGATAGATAGTCGAGGTGTTCATGTTGACCCAGCTAATATTAAGGCCATTAAAGAATGGGCAGCTCCTAAGAACCTATCAGAAATCCGACAGTTTCTAGGTTTAGCAGGCTATTAAAGGAGATTCATTGAGGGATTTTCTAAGATAGCTAAGTCGCTGACCAAACTAACGCAGAAGGATGTTAAGTTTGAATGGGGAGAAAAGGAAGAAGAAGCATTCCAACTTCTGAAGGAGAAGTTGTGTAGTGCGCCCATCCTAGCTTTGCCTGAAGGAAGCGAAGACTTTGTCGTGTACTGCGACGCTTCGCATAAAGGCTTAGGTGTTGTTTTGATGCAACGGGAGAAGGTGATTGCTTATGCATCCCGACAACTTAAGAAGCATGAGAAAAACTACACCACCCATGACCTTGAGTTAGGTGATGTAGTGTTTGCTCTTAGGATCTGGAGACATTATCTGTATAGAACCAAGTGTGTAGTATTTACCGACCATAAGAGCTTGAAACATATCTTAGATCAGAAGGAACTGAACATGAGACAACGTCGTTGGTAAGAATTTCTTAGTGATTATGACTGTGAGATTCGTTATCATCCTGGTAAGGCTAATGTTGTGGTTGATGCACTTAGTCGTAAGGAGGACATTCCACCCCTACTCGTTAGATCCATAGGAATGACCATTGTTTCGCCCTTACCGTCTCAAATCTTAGCCGCCCAAGCAGAGGCATTGACGGAAGAGAACCGTCCTTATGAGAACCTTCATGGAATGGTAGAAAGTGAAAACGGCTTCTTGAAGCATTCCGACGGAACTTTATGCTTCAGAGACAGAAGCTGGATACCATTTCATGGTGGATTCCGTGAGTTGATTATGCATAAGTCGCATAAATCAAAATACTCTATTCATCCCAGAGCCGATAAGATGTATCAGGGCCTTAAGAAACTTTACTGGTGGCCTAATATGAAAGCCAATACAGCTCAGTATGTCAGTTGGTGCCTGACTTGTTCTAAGGTAAAGGCCGAACATCAGAAACCCTCAGGACTCTTAGTTCAACCCGAACTCCCGGAATGGAAATGGGAGCGAATAACCATGGACTTTATCACTAAATTACCGAGAACAGCTAGCGGCAATGACGCTATCTGGGTAATAGTTGATCGTTTAACTAAGTCTGCTCACTTCTTCGCCATTAGTGAAACCGATAGTCTCGATAAGCTTGCTCGATTGTATCTTAAGGAGGTAGTATCGCGTCATGGAATACCGATATCTATCATTTCCGATAGGGATAGCCATTTTACATCCCACTTTTGGAGATCCTTACAGACAGCGTTAGGAACCAACTTGGATATGAGCACTGCTTACCACCCTCATACCGATGGTCAAAGCGAGAGAACCATTCAGACTTTAGAGGACATGCTTAGAGCCTGTGTTATTGATTTCGGCAAAGGCTGGGAGAGACATATCCCTTTGGCCGAATTCTCTTAAAACAATAGTTATTATTCTAGCATTAAGGCCGCCCCATTTGAGGCACTGTATGGCCAAAAATGTCGTTCTCCTGTTTGTTGGGCTAAAGTTGGGGAGAGTCAACTTACAGGTCCCGAACTTATCCTAGAAACCACTGAGAAGATAGTTCAGATTCGTAACCGGTTGCAAACCGCTCGTGATAGACAAAAGAGTTATGCCGATAAGAGACGTAAACCTTTAGAATTTCAGGTTGGAGATTGTGTTATGTTGAAAGTTTCTCCTTGTAAAGGAGTGATTCGTTTTGGAAAGCGTGAAAAACTCAATCCCCGATATATTGGTCCCTTTCCAATCCTGGAAAGAATCGGACCGGTAGCATACCGCCTGGAGCTACCATCGGAATTGAGCAGTGTACACAATGTCTTTCACGTTAGTAATCTTAAGAAATGTTTTTCGGAGGAAAACATAGTTGTGCCCTTAAGAGATATTCGTATTGATGAGAAATTCAATTTTATTAAGGAACCGATTGAGATTATGGATCATGAGATTAAAAGGCTGAAGAATAGCCGAATTCCGATTGTCAAAGTTCGTTGGAACTCCCGACATGGACCGGAGTTCACTTGGGAACGTGAGGACATTTTCCGTAGGAAGTATTCTAAACTTTTTATGACATCAATCAACTCAGATTGAAACCCGGGATGGGTTTCTTCTGAGGCTGGGAGGCTGTGACAACTGGAAATTTAGGGAGTTTATTTTAGGTAACCGCTTTACGTTAAACTAAACCGAGCTTTGACTTTATCACTATTTTTATAAACCATGACTTGATTTTATATCCTCTATTGGTTTTTACGGATTATTTCACTATTGGATGAGTTATCGTATGAGTTTTAACTCTATTTGGTAGGCACTATTCGATTCGGCACTAGAAAAGCCTAAAACAAGAAATAACGTAACTTTTAGACCATAACTCAAAAATTGACCAATAAATAGTCAAAACTCGTGGAAAAACATAAATAACAATGTTAGAAAGTCGAATGAACGTCGTGGGACACTCGGGGGACAATATATGAGCTCGGGAATGGGTAAACGGGATAGTTACGAAAAATTACAACTCCGACCCCCCACCTTTTCCCCTAGCCGGCGCCCCCTCCTCCTTTTTCATTTATTTTTGAGTCCTTGTATCCATGTATATAAGGCCCTCCCACCCCTCATTTGAGCTAGTTGTTTCTCTCACTAAAAATACACACAAAACACACTTTCTCTCTCTACTCTCTCTCCCCCCCAAATTAATATAAACCCTAACCCTAATTACCACCCACCGCCGCCACCTTTTCTGGCCACCACCGCTATACGACGGCGCATGACCACCACCACCACCACCATATTGAAGGTCTTTTCATCCTCTTTCTATCCATATATAACACTCTCACTAAAACCTCCATTAACACCTTCAAATCTAAATATTTTGATTCGGATTTCTAGGGTTTCAAGTGGGTTTTGCAGTTCGTGCTTGGATAAGGTAAAAGAGACATGAATAGACCTTGTTTGAGCCTTGTAAAGCCACGTATGGCTTATTAGGGTTTCGACCATGGTGTACTTTTTAGGGCTTTTGGTTTAAACGTGGGATTAAGTCTAATTAACATCTAAATAAACATGTAGCTAGTGTTTGGTAAGCTTGTGGTGTATCATATTGATGGGTTTTTGCATTTTAGGTCTAGTTGCATATTTTTGGTTAGAATAGATGATGGGTTTTGTGTTTGGTTAATGATTGGATGTTGATTGATTGTATTTGGAAGTTGTGGTATTGATTTGGGAGGTATTTGGATGTGAGCATGGGGCGTACGAGCCACCAAACCCACGTTGGGTTGTGTTTGGGTGGCGTACGAGACCCACATGGACCTTGGGTCCGGGTCGGGTCGTTTTGGTAGCTTGTTGGTTGATATTGTTGATGTTTGGATGAGACGCGTAGAGCCGAAAAGCTTTTAGAGCTTGTTTGGTTCACGTGGTCTTAACCGTGACCGTGTCATGACCATTGGGGTCATAACATCGGTTTCGAGAATATTTGGTTGATTGATTGGTTGGCGAGGTTGATTTGAGTTGGTTTCGGGATTGAATTGCGCTATTATGACTTTTAATTGGACTAGATATATATATTGTCAACTTTGAGCTACGTCGGTGTTACTTTGACGTTTTATTCAATAGTTGACTCCGACAAAGCCGTAACATGGACTTTAATATAGTTTGGACTATTGATTGATTAAAAGCCGAGAAGTCATGACTCGTGCTTGTGGACTCGAAACGAATAACGATATGAGATTAATATTGGAATTTGACGAAATATATATATATATACATGAAAATGCTAATAGACTATGAAATATAAATAATAAATGGGCTTTTGTACCAAAAATATCGATAACATGAAAATGTTATTCACTATTTTTAAAAGGAAACTAACGACTAAATTGGAAATGTTTTATAATAAATAAGTAATTAATGTTTCGAGTACACGTCTATTGAAGGATGCCAATTATGGGCATTTGATACTAGTTTAAGTCTTTATTTGCTTACGTTGTGTGCATGGGTTACGGATAACCTAACGTTAATAGTGTTGATCCACGTGGGTAGCGGACTTATTAGGTTGACGAATCTAATAAGAGCCCGCTAGCTACGTTGGGTAACCTTATTAATGGGTGAATTATCCTTATGACTCTTTAGGATACGACTGATTTATGGGATAATAAGCGACACGAGTAAATAAATGAGTTTATCGAGTTGACGAATTCGATAAGGTCTACTATTTATTCCGTAATTTATTAGACTATGGAGCTTATCGTTTAAAGGTCTTATTGTGTTGCATTGAGTTATATATTGGTTGTTTGAGTGCATTTATAGCATCATATTGAGTCGATACACCCACGTGAGGATACTAAACACTAGGATTAAATGTTGAAACGAGACATTTATGGATATAACGAAATGGAATACATTGGGGTAGATAACGTTGATTTCAAGAGATATATATATTAAATTTGGTCTACATTAATAGGTTGTGCTGAGTCGATAGTTGTTGTGCCGTGATTACTGTTATCTTCTGCTAGTGTTTATTCGTATGTTGATTGCTTGAGGTGAGTTTCATAGCCCCACTTTTATCTACGTTTTTAACTATATTGGGGTGAGAATCATGCTACTGTTTTTGGACTGTAAAAACTATTTGGATTTGTTTATATGCTTGACTGTTTAGATAGATGTGCGGTAGTTGTTGCCTTAGTCTAGGTTTAACCGTGCCTAGCTAAGAATAGACTTCTACATCGACCTAGTCCGGGGTTGGCAATTGTTCTAGATTTTGCCACGACAGTGCTGGACTAGAGTCGCGGGGCCCGAGTAATCCCTGTATGTGGGATATGATTATGGTTGGTGATCCGGGTAGGATCGGTGTGCAAACGGTATTTATCTATCTTAGGTCTTGCATAGCAAATCAACTCCTATAGGTCCACTATGATTTTGTTGAACTTAAACCTATGAACTCACCAGTGTAAGCTGACCTTTTAGCATAATTTCTCAGGTATTTGAGAGATGTTTGGAATACGTGATCGGTGGAAGCTTGGCAAGAAGGCGGGGTTCAAGGATCATTTCTGACTTTGATAAACTTTGGGGACCTATTTTATTAAATCATGTTTTGGGCCTATTATTTATACTTTTGGATTAAATATTTTGAATACTTAAATTTGGGTTTGGTTTTGAATGTTAAATGACTATCTTTTTGCTATACTTGTGTGCGATACCAATCCAATAGTAACGCCCCGAAAACTTGATTAAGTCTTCTGCTGTACCGAGATTTGGGGGTGTTACAGTTTCAAAATGAAGTGGTTTGTCAGGTATGGAATCAGAAGCGGTTTGTTAAAAGAAGAAATTGCGTTTTGACCAACTCTATGCGGTTTGATCTTATGTGCGACTTGTCTAACTGTTGGTGCGGTTTGATCAAAATCATTCGGTTTAAAGAAAGGATGATGGAGTTGTAAGACCAATACCATGACCCAATACCAATATATCTAACATCAATGACCTCAGTTACAATATTTCATCAGTCCATGTAAACTCAATTGAAATTGAAATGAAAAGAAATCATAAGCAGCCTAAACTCACTTTCAACTATCATAGATCACCTTCAAACAACTACATCTAAACCCACTTCAATCAACAACCCTCATTACAATACCAATACTCAAATCGATATTACACTCAATCGATCTCAGAATTTGTTCAATTTTTTTTCTAATCTTTCAAAGACTTTTAATTGAACAAAAAATCATCATTGATCTTGTCTAAAGCTTCACTTCTATTTTTTACGAATCCAACTAAGAATAGAGTCATAACAAACCTGGTAAACTCTTTCTTTGTTTCAATTGAATACATCACAAGAACGTAATAACAACAAAAAATATGTAATCATTTCAAGATTTCAGCTTATTCTTTTTCTTGTGTTACTCAAGGTAAAACAATGCCATGGAACTTAAAGTCCAATACACGATAAGAACATCTCATCATCAATCTTATTGAAGACACTTCCTTTAATGTTCGAAACTTAGAAAAGAATGGACAAAACTCATTGTTTCATCCATCTTTCTGTTCGGTTTTAACTAAAACATGTCAGTCTCAGATCGAGATAATTAATTTTATCTTTTATAGATTTTTTAATTATCGCTACATCATCATCGATCCAAATAAATTTGAAGCCTATCCGAAACTGAAAAATGATAAGATAATAACAACCTTGTTATCTCTTCATCACTTGTTCGTTCACATATAAAAAATCGTAAAGACATCAAAACAAAACCGAAACCTACCAGTGTTGTTCCAAAGATCTAGTAGCCGTGGTATATACCTTTACTCTAGCCATCCCTGTGGCAAATCAAAACATTCGAATCTAAGATCTTCGAGCCATACATGTGGCTAGGTCATTCTTGAATGATAAATATTGTTGTGCACGTAGTTATGATGCTTGAGCAGTTTGGTTTTAAGAATGAGATTTGGTCAAGGTGAGAAGGAGAATATTTTTAGGAGAGGGAGGCGTAGTTTTTCTGGTTATGTGTTTAGGGTTACTATATTTTAGGTTTAGTGTGATTTGTGAGTCTTATATACCAGTTATATTAGGGTAGTAAGCATGGATCGGGTATTGTTTTTTTTTGTGGTCCATGTGATATACTTTGGGCAAAGTAGATACTTTTAGGTAATATTTGGTGTGTAGTAATATTGATGGATCGTAGGTCACTGCTAATACATGGGCCAAAATATTAATTGTTGGATATTACCTTATGATAGTTTAGCTATTATTTGGATGGGCCGAATATTGGATTTTGGACATGCAGTTTGAGCATTCAATATATGAAAAAGTAATATGAGAATTGATGAGGTAGTGTTCATGAGTTTTAGATGATGAATGAGTGGGTAAACGAGATTTTAATATTGGATTGTCTTTAAGAACAGAGGTAGTGTCTTGTTCTCCATGATTCGATATATGTGTATTCTGGTTTTTGGATCGGGTAGTGTATATCAATGGGCCGAGTTTGTATATTGGGTATTAAGAGTTAAGCAATTTGGATTTGATGAGTTTTGTTGAAGAGTTTTGTCGATGAGATTTGATAATGAGAATTGAGTGATTATGAAATTTGTGATAATGAGAGTTGATGTTGGGATTTGTTGTGTTGTACGAATTGATATTTTGGAGTATACATTTCCACGAAGGATATTACGTCATGGCTTAAATTGTTGTTTGATCAAGGTTGACTACGGGGTTGTTTGTTCGATATTTTTGATTTGAAGTTGAAGTTAGGTTTTCCGGGCGCGTTTACTTATTTCGTCTTCTTTCTTTCTACCCTTCCGCGAAGATGACTTGTTTGGACGTTTATTGAATGTGATAGAGACTTGGCTATTTAGTTACTGTTGTGATTCTTTCTCACTTAACCTACAACATAGCTATCACTTCGGTGTCTCACGCAGTTGAGAATACGTCAAGAGGTTTTGTACATTGGGTACACTGTTTCTTCTTCACAAGGATTAGTACAAGCTTAAGTAACAAATCTGTGGAATTTTACGTCATGTTCAAGTTTGGAATATCAGATATATGTCTCCAAGTGGTCATTGCTATAGCCGTCAGAATTCGTGAATGGTGTGTTTACTAAAGTATTTAATGGTTGTGATGTGATCAGCAATTCCCTTGAGATATTCGTCACCACTGAATGTTAATGACACTTCACAGTCTAAGGAAAATCTTTCCAGAATCTTCAATGTCATACACAATTTTTCAAGATGTTTGCTTATGACAAGAACTTTTCGTGCAAATGGTCGTACATGTTATGATGCTTCCGAAAGTTCGAAACCATCATGGGGGAGAAACGTGTACTTTGATGTTTTACGATCAACCTTGAGGGAAAAGTAATTTATACTCGACTTAGTATGGTTTGTAAAGTTTTCTACATATGGGTAAAGAATTGTTGATGATATTTTTGAAAATGGAGAATGAATCGTTGATGAACCGCTGCATGTTCCCCTAAAACAGATATTCACCGAAACCAAATTTGTCATAAAACATTCAAGCTGACATTGTTTACGGTTTAGTATTGATTTTGTTAAATCCCATGAAAGAAACTATTTCTCGGTTTAAATCATAGGTTTGTAAAATCCCGTGAAAAATGGAAAACATCCTAATAATAGTAAAGTGCATTTCTGGATCTATCTTACGGTTTATTCTTGGTTTTGTAAAATCCCGCGAAAGAAACTATTTCTCGGTTTAAACCATAGAATTGTAAAATCCCGTAATGATAGAATCATTTTGGAGAAAGGAAACTGTATTTCAGGATCTTATCTGATGCTGGTGCTATGATTTCTACTTCAAAGAAGGGATAAAGGGTGTACTTCATATCTTGGATGGTTGTTTGGATTTAGTTCATGGCAGTTGGGTTATTTCAAAGTTTTACGGGATTATGTGCTCTTAACCATGGTCGGGATGAAACCATTATCATAGTTCACTTAAAACGTCAAAGGAGGCTAGATTTGAGCTTTAAACCACAAGATGTGACAACGGCGTTAATTCAGTATTATCTATTTGAGGTTGAAAAGAAATGTCACGGGTAAGTGTACTTGGTATCTGAAGGTATCGGGGATGGTTGGATGAAGATTCTTCAAGATCCTTGTTCGAGCTTCTAATATTTTCAAAAACAAAGACTTGGAAATCTAGTTATTTTTGGGTGATTTTTCTTTTTATTTTTACCACTTGGGGGAATTGGTCTGTTACCACCACAAAATAACTATCACTTTAAGGAGTTACCTTGTAGTACTCAGTGTCACATTAAATTGTGGATTTTCAAGAGGTGATGTACGTCTTATACTTGATGGTTGGTCGGATGAAGAGTATAGAGTACTTAGGGATAAAAAGGGGGATGAACTCTCGGCACCGTTCTGTGTTACATGTGTGCAAGTTTAAGTCATGAGTTCGGGTAAATTCACTTCAGGGTCAAATTCATCATATTGGGTTTTTCTCCATCACCTGTCACGACAAAGAGCCTACTGAATGATAATGGGGTTGATTACAAGTTTTTCCAAGAGATACTGAAAAGAGAGAGATTATGACGTTTAAACACAACAGTTCAAGCCTCGTACTCTAAAGAAAAGAAAAGTGTATGCTTCAGTGCGCTTTATCTTCGGAAGAAGAGAAATCTTCTTATTTATGACCATTTTCATCAACATGGTTCATACTTTTTCCATGTGCTTTCAGTTATCAAGTGAGCCGGACTATCGTTTGTAGTTCTCCTATTCCACTTGCTCAATTAAAATGGCGATGGCGACATCATCTACAACCTTTGAGGGGGGAGAAGTGTGAAGAGACTACATTTTCAAGATATTTACTTGTTTAATCAAGAATGACATCTCCGTATGCAATTCTTGAGGGGGAGAAGAAGTATGATAATTCTACCTGTTGAGTTATATTTGAGAATATATGGTCATATGGCTTCAAACTAATGTAAGAACCGAGCTTCTTCTTATCGGGTCATCTTCATCATGTCTTCCATAGAGATGGTGTACAAATGAGTTCCACGGGTTCCCTTTAAAAGTTCAACACCATCTAGTTCTCTATCGAAGCAAGAGTTTTTTCTGAAGGCTACTTCAAGATCTGAGTCACTGAATTGACCAAGAGAGAATAGATTATGACTAACATATTAACAAAGAAAGAGTGTTCTTCTAAGAGCCGTTGGTTGACATCTTCTCACAGACTAATGATATTAATGACAAAGTGCTTCCAGTTGCGAGGCGGATTTCCTTGATGAATATCTTTCTGTTCTTGTTTGATTGGGAGGGATTTGAGTTAAGGGGATTTGCTATTTGTAAGTTAACGGGAATGCATTTGGTGAGTTGAAGATGTTAACTTGATGATCCCCAAACGGAAAATCTTGAAGAAGGTCGAGTCTACAGTATGTTCTACATTTTCTGCTACATGTTAGAAGATTAAGACGAGTTGCATTTAACGATCTAAACACTTCTTCTTAATTCAGTCATTCATCATAAAGATTATCGGTTTAGGGAAGAGCACTAATTGGGGAAAAGTGAAAAGCCAAAGTTAATCCCCAATTAGACTTGCTCACATTCTTTCTTCAGCAAGTTGATTCTCACAAAGATTTAAAGTGTTTTTCTCAAAAGATTATACAAGTATATGGGCTTGCAATGAGTTGCTGATTTTGAAGTATCAAAACCAGCAAGGGGGGAGGAGACACGCATCTAAACGCGAGTAAAATTTATGAACTTAATACTTCTAAGTGATTGAAGATATCTTGGGATGACAAATGTCATTACCGTAGAGAAACTCAAGGTTTGACTCATGGCGTTTAGTGTCTTTATTCTAACTATGTGTGGGAAGAAATGGAAGAGTTAGTTTCTGAAGATAAAATAGGTACACAAGTGTGTGATGATTTCGATGTTATCGCAATCATTAGGGGAGAGAGATTGTGTACATTGGGGATGCACTGCTGTTTCACTTGAGAGCTTAATCAGTGATTCAGTAATAATCACTTATTCCGGAGTTGACATCCGCAAAGATAATCAGTGATTCAGCCTGCTACTTCAATGTTATCGGTTATTCTCTATTGAATGGACATTTGGGTACTTTGGGTTCTTGAGCTTCATACATTATCATCAGGGGAGAGAAAAGTATACATCGGGGTTATTCTTTGGCTATCGGACTTAATCTGCTACTTCGATGGTATAAGTTTCTCTGTCTTCGGGTATATGTGTATTCGGGTTCGTGAGCTCTATTCTAAGAGACTAACTGCATCAATTCATCTACTTGGGGGAAGTGGTCTCTTGACAACATTTTGGCATGGAACGCTTCAGACTTCAGTGGAAAAGGAATTTGAGAAGAATATTTAAATGTGGGATGATATGTTGTTGTTCTTCTACCTTGATGATATAACCACGAATGGAGAATCGATGATCGTTCTTAAATGGAGCAGCAATATTCATGATAATGGTGTGCTTCTTTGTGCACCTGGCTAAAGCAAGCTTGAAATAGAGCTTCGAATCTGCTCAACAAAAGGATTTACGATTTGGGGGAAGTTGCTAAAGTTTCACTTTCAGATGGTTCAATTTCTCTCAATTCAGGAGCCTCAAAAGCTTTGGTGGTGAATGTTTAAGAGATGATGACTTCTATCTTCTACAACGGGGCTGCTCAATATCCTTATCTCGGAACTCGTATCATCATGGTCCTAAACTATATCATCTACTCTATCTATATATATTTATCAAAAAGAACAATACAAAAATATAAAACCAACAAAAACAAAATAGAAAAATATAAAATCAACAAAAACCCATAAAAATCAGAAAATTTAAAAATACCAAAAATATTGTTTTCTCAAGACATGTCTTCTGGTATCGATAATATCTACGGTCTTAGAAATGTCATTCAATAATGGCACGGGACCATAGATGAAGTTCGAGCAGGAGGTGTGAATATTTCTTTTAAAAACATGTCTCTAAATATGGCTTGTAGTTACTTCAGACTGTAACCCGTGCTTAAACTATTGTTTGCTATTATTTCAGATAGCAACCCGTTCTTCAAAGAAGGAAAGTGCTACGATTAAACGATTTTCAAAAATTTCGTGCACTTATCCTAAAACTAATTGAGGAAAGTATGTCGAAGGACTGCTGTTCCTACACAAATATTTTTCCGTCTAAAATTCTTCAGAAAAATATTTGTTTATCAAAATGGTGGAAAATGAGTTGCTTGAAAATCAATCAGAATCAAGTTTTCATAAATTTTCAAAACCCAATCAATGACTTCAGCTTATTTAAAACTTTTGATAGAATGATTCATTGATTGAGGGGGAGAATGTTTTCAAATTTATATCATCTATCGGGCTTATCGAATTATCCTACGTGCTTAACTGAAAAGGATTTTTGCCTACGTCGAAGGACTAGGAATCTAGGATATGATTATTAGAATTAGATGATTAGATTTTGATATACATATAATTCCCATGCCTTTGTATGATCTGATTGATATGTTGGATTGACTTTTATTAGTCGATTGCTGTTTGGGTGATGTCAACCACCATATATCTGTATGTATGTCCACTAACATATGCAGGTATACTGGTATATAATAATGTTCCCGATCCGGATCCCACAAATGCTGATGATTGGATGCCGAAAGGAAAGGGCAACTATTTATTGGGTCAACAAAAGAAGAAACGAAGCTTAATTGGATATCTATGGATAGTTGGCACGATAGATGCAACTTAAGAGGTCTCACTGCATCTGCAGATGGTTTTCTTCCATCCTTACAACAACAACAGAAACTTCTCAACCACCTAATGTATCTTTGTGCACGACAAGTAGTGAATAATACCATTTTTCAGAATTTATTTTTTAAAAAATTGTCTTGGAAATGGAAAAATATTGTTTTGAAAATAAATTGGACTTAAATTTTAGAAATCAACCGGACTTCATTTTGATAAAAATATAAGTCACTCAATCAATGACTACAATCATGGATTGAGGGGGAGAGTGATTTCAAACTAAATATTTTCAAACGATATTTCATCTATCAAGTCCGTTTGTACAAAATAAGTGGTGATGTAAAGATTTAATGTTATGTCATGGTATGATTGTCTTTAAAACTCAAAGATCTTTCAAAATGAAATTTTTTCTGTTCTTGTTTGATTGTGAAATTGTTTTATTTTACCTAAAGATCTCTTAAAATCATCATACCTGACACTAACAATCTTTAATGTCTAAAATTGATCCTTATCAGTTAATTTCAAAATTACATCATGCCACGTCTTTCCCCAAAATATTCTAAATGATTTAAATCAATTGGGATCACAAATCTCAATTGGTTTGAAATTTTTGATCGGGGGAGAGATCGTGATTTAAATCTCAAATCGGTTTTAAAGGGTGATTGTTTCAAAAACACTCCTTCCTTCGTGTGCCAAAAGATTTCAAATATATAATGCACATGTTTGAGGGGGAGCATTTAACCAAAAACCAAAAGAGAATTTAAACAAGGCCACATTTTCTCTCATGTTTTCTAAACTTTATTAAATCACTTGGTATCCAAAATCTCAAAGGATTTGATATTTTTGATCAGGGGAGAAAATGTGATTTAAATATGAAATCTGATAAAAGATGATTGTTTTGATTCAAAGTGAAAGTTCTCTCTAATATGTGCTAAATTATTTTGTATATCGATGCACATATTGAGGGGGAGCGAATGGTTTCTATTGGAAATCGTGAAAGTTCTTCAAAAACCTCTTTCCTCTGTGTGAAAAATGATTTTCAAAATATCCAACGCACATTTTGAGGGAGAGAATTTACCAAGAAAATCACAAGGCTTTTTCTAAGGAAATTGTTATCAAGAAATAGTTTCAAAGAACTCTTGCCTCGATGTGCTAAACAATTTCAAAACCATATGCACATGTTGAGGGGGAGCATTTCTAAAAGATCAAAACAATTAAGGTACAAAATACTTTGATTTTATATCAGAAGTACCTTGATTGATTTTCCGAATGATTTTTCAATTGGTTTCAAGAAGGAAAGAACAATACCAAAAGACTGACCAATTTACTTTATGCATGGTGATATAAGGATAGTTAGGTTAGGTATTTTTTCCCACGATTCAGCCAAAGCCGAAGGGATCTACCCAGGGACAATCCACTAGATAGTGTAGAGTCCTTAGGTATGATGAAAAAAGTAGAAAATTGAGAATATGGGAAGAGTGTTGAGTGAGACAGAGCAAGAACTGGAATAAAGCCAACAAGGTTCTAGTAATGAAGTCTCGATAAGAACTGAAGGGGTTGAAGAATGAAAAAGAAATGATTGTGAAAAGGGTGAAAAGAAATAGCCCTCCAACAATTCAACCTTAGGGCAGAAACCGGGTTCAATACATATGCTACTGGTGTTTACTAAGGCAACACTTGTATTGAAGACAAGACGTCATGGACCCAGTGACACACTGCACCTAAACTTCCCAAGCTACTTAAGTTCTCTTAAAAGGGCTTGTTTCATTCTCACGGAGAACCTACATAATCTATCGACTTTCTCTTAGAGATTGTTGATATTAAAGAAGGAGACCCACTCCCTAGTCTCCGACATAGGAAACCAAATGTACACAATTGAGTCTAGAGCCAAGAGATCATCCACAGTATCTCATTAGGACACAAACTTAATGAAGACTTGTTGTTTCTCACAATGTGGAAAATAAGTATATATTGAGAGTCCTACGCATTATCCTTGTGGTTTTGCCAGAACATCTGAGTGATATGTAAAAGTATTCATAATGAAGATGGAAATCCTTCTAGAGCCAACATCAAACAAGCTCTTGGTGGGTGACATGTGAGATCTTTCCAAAAGATCAAACTTGTGACAACTGGATAGAAACAATGACGCGATTCATTCTTGAATCATCCTTGGTCCAAGAAATGAATTGACGAATACTTTTGGAGAAACCGTTCGATGTGCAAAAATTCTTTTCTCTAGCACATCGAATGTGTATTCATGTTTTCAAACACAAAAAGTATCTCTGATTGAAAAAAATACTTTTGGAAAAACCATTCGATATGCAAATATCTTATTTTCTTTAGCACATCGAATGTGTACTCTTTTTCAAATACAAAAAGTATTTCTGATTGAAAATTGATCTTTCTTATAAAACCTTCATCGTATTGCAAAACTCTTTCTTCTAAGCAATACGTGATTATTTTCAAATCAATTTTTCATCAATCAGTGAATCTCAATTCACTGGTTCACTTACTCCGTGTTGTCTACTTTGGGACGCTCCAGTTTGAGAACGGCTAGATCAATCTGCGAAACCCTGTCAAGGAGATTCTTAGGAATCCTACATGATTACATGAAGTATTTATACTGATCAACGGGTAACCGTGGTTCTTGCAACTATATTCATTGAAAGTGAACAAAGACACTTTCATATGTTTTATTGCTAACTGTTGTTTGCAGGAACTATTGACGGTTGCAGCTGATCAAAGTTGAGAAGTCTATTCATAACCGCATGCTCACAGCATTCACACTTAATTGAAGAAAATCATGACCATCAAAGACATACTACAAAGATGCTTCCGATTCTCTGATGAAAAGATGCCATGATCCAGAAAGTGTGAGCATGTCGGTCCAAAAGTCACAACATCACATGAAGGCAACACAATAAAGGGTGATCCAGAGATTTACTGTGGCTGATGATCTCAAAGAAAGCTCGAAGATCATCAAAGATGTGGATCAGTTAAGGGCCTCCACTGAAAGTACAAAATCATCGAACTTTGAAGAATCGCTACTTAAGCACAAAGAATGCGGAAATTGAAGAATTGAAGTCAACGTGCTCAGAACTAAAGACAAAGATAGAATGCTAGGATGCAAAATGTATTTCATGGGGTGACCTCCCTTAGGGGGAGATTGTTAGGAATTGGAAATTCCATAAGGAAGTGTCGGTCACCCCAATTATAATCGAGCATATGTTAGCTCGTAGACATATCGTTATTTACGTTATTTAGTAGTATATTAGTTAGATTATTAGTAGTATATGTAACACCGTGGAAGAAGGATGGGTCTTTACCAAGTGTATTCCTGATCCACAGTCCGACAGGAGGACGTTTAGCTTGTAACTATAAATACCCCTTCCATCCTTGGAAGGGGTGGAGCTTATTAATCTAACATTTTCTTTTTTGTTTTAACTCTCTCTCAAGAACACCCTCTCTACTCTTTCACTCTCTAAACATGGATTACTTGTATCATCACCATCCTAGACCACCCGAATCATCAAACACATAATATGTATGATCTAACATTGTAACACAATGGGGGCTAAAGGTGGTGAGGTTTCAAGGTCTTTGAAGTTTGTGTTTGGAGAAAAAAGACTAGTTCTTTTCGCTTTGTTTGTTGAGATCTTGTTGGAGTCTTAAAGAGTTCCAAAAGAGTGACCTTAGGTGGTGATTTGATGGGTGATGAAGTTGGTGTACTTGTTGGTGATGAAGGAGGTGCTATAATGGAAGCATCTAGTGGTGAATGAGTGGTTGGTGATGAACCATTTGAAGATGGTTTTGCTAAGCAACAAGGTCGGATGCTAATCCGTGCAGTTTTTTTAGATTTGGGTTATGGTACTTTGGAAGGTGGGAGGACAAAATATTGGATTTCTTGAAAGGGATTGTTTTCGCTAGGTGATTCATCTATGTTGGAAGATCGTTTGTATGACATGATGATGTTTTGTTTGTGAGGTTGAGAGTGATGAATATGCAAGCATTTTGGGAATGCTATTTATAGAAAAATAATGCATTATAATGAATGCTTGATCCAAAATGTGGATTAAAATCTAATGATTAGATATGAATTTAAGACATGTGATCATGAGAACACAAGCATTAAGTAACATACTCCCAAAAAAATGATAAACAATGATGAAAATATTAAAGTTTTCATCCAAAGTGAGAAAAATAGAAGATAAAATTAGCTTATGTCTCACGGATCCCACGGATCCTTCCCTTGAGCGAACCGTCCAACATTAAGGCTGGGATCCGTGGTACTGGTGATTCAGGCAGCTCAAAATTTTCCTTTTGGAAACATTTATGCCTAGTGTGTGCCTATATGCAAACTATTTGGAGTTGCGGTTATCTCGACTCCTATAAAGAAAAGAAAAATAAACTAGAGGTGAAAAAGCACACTATTATGTGAGATAACCTGAGTGCTCCTAATTCATTGTTGCTTAAGTGAATGTATCCGAAAACACATATTAGTTATGTGTCCTCTTTAGCATTCAAAAGACATGAGATGCAATGAAAATGAGTTTTTACTTTTTATTAATAAAAAAGACGATTTGTCCTAGACGTGAGAAAAGGCTTTTATGAAAGTTAATTATGACGATTGTTCCATGAGACCAAGACCAAGACGAAGTAGGTTGAATTGTTCCCTCTTCAACGGTTTGGTGAGGACGTCGGCTATGTTGTCTTCGGACGCTACCTTCTCAATAGAGATGTTCCTCTTTTGAACATTGTCTCTTAAGAAGTGATGACGAATCTCTATATGCTTGGTGCGAGAATGCAATACCGGATTCTTGCTTAATTCGATGGCACCTTTGTTGTCACATAGAATGGCTATGTCACTTAGATGAATGTCGTAGTCAACTAACGCTTGTTTCATCCATAGTACTTGTTGGCATGCTTTGCCGACGGAGACTAATTCGGCTTCGGTTGTTGATATGGCGAATGCCGTTTTCTTCTTTGAGAACCAAGATGTTAAACAACATCCCAATAAAGTACATACCCCACTAGTACTTTTTCGGTCAACATAATCACCTGCGTGGTCAGAATCTGCATATACAATTGTTTCTACCCCCGTACCCTTAGGATACCACAATCCTAATTGAGTCGTACCCTTAATGTACCTAAAAATTCTTTTGACGGATTCTACATGTGATGTTTTAGGATCTTCTTGAAACCTAGCACATAGACAAACACAAAATATGATATCCGGCCGACTAGCCGTGAGGTAGAGAAGACTACCAATCATGCCATGATATTTTGTGCTATCAATGGATTCTCTGTCTTCATCTTTTTCGAGTTTTGTGTCGGATGACATTGGTGTTCTTGTGGGTTTTGAGTCTTCTAAACCAAATTTCTTTAACATCTGCTTAATGTATTTAGATTGATTAAAGAAGATACCATCTTCAACTTGTTTGATTTGTTGACCAAGAAAGAATCTAAGTTCTCCCTTCATACTCATCTCGTACTCGTCATGCATGATTTTAGAGAAATCATCACACATGTCTTGACTAGTAGATCCGAATATAATATCATCTACATATATTTGAACAATGATTATATGTGACTCTCTTTTCTTAGTAAAAAGTGTGTTATCAACTAACCCCATAGTGTATTTGTGTTTGATTAAGAATGACTTGAGTCTATCATAGCAAGCTTTTGGAGCTTGTTTAAGACCGTAAAGGGTTTTCTTTAACTTATACACATGTTTAGGTTTTTCAAAATCGATGAAGCCTGGAGGTTGAGCTACATATACTTCTTCATTAATAAAACCATTTAGAAAAGCACTTTTGACATCCATTTGATAAAGCTTAAGATCATTAGCACATGCATAAGCAAGAAGTATTCTTATAGACTGTAATCTAGCCATGGGGGCATAGGTCTCATCAAAGTCTATTCCTTCTTGTTGATTATACCCTTGGGCAACGAGTCTAGCTTTGTTTCTAGACACTACACCGTTTGCATCTAACTTGTTTTTATATACCCATTTGGTTCCTATTATGGTTTGATTACTAGGTGGAAGGACGAGTGTCCACACATCGTTAGAAACAAATTGATTTAACTCTTCTTGCATAGCCATTACCCAACTTTCATCTTTTATGGCTTCTTGTGTATTCTTATGTTCTATGGTTGAGACAAAACAAAATAGGCTACTTTGGTTTTGTACTTGAGACCTTAAGGTTCTTTCGTTTAACTTTCCTATGACCTTATCTACGAGGTGATCTTTGGATACTTTAATATTTATGATTTCATCATTTAAAGTTTCTTCTTCTTCGTTTATCTTTTTCTTTATTACAATGGCTTCACTCTCGACAATCTCGTCATCGACAAGAGGTAGAGTAGGTTTGGGTGGACTCTCATCAAATTTTACGTTTAATGACTCTTCAACCTTCATTGTTTCTTTATTTAATATGACGTAAGATTTGCTAATAGGAGAGTAACCTAAAAAGATACCGTCGGTTGATTTAGGATCAAATTTTGTAAGGTAATCTTTAGTGTTAAGTAGAAAACATTTGCTACCAAAGACTCTAAAGTGGTCTAACGTAGGCTTTTAGCCTCGAAGTAACTCGTATGGAGTTTTACCTAAAAATTGTCTAATTAAGACTCGATTAAGTATGTACGTTGAGGTATCAACGACATTGCACCAAAAATTTTAAGGTATGGATAGCTCATTTAGCATGTTGTGACTCATTTCTTGTAGGGTTCTATTCTTTCTTTCAACTACCCCATTCGATTGTGTAGTGCGAGGAGCCGAGAAGTTGTGAGTAATACCATTAGCGTTACAAAAGGCTCCAAATTGCACTTCATTATCGAATTCCCTACCATGATCCGTTCTAATCGACACTATAGGACTTCCTAATTGTCTTTGGATTTTCTTACTTAATATTTCAAAGTAATTGAACGTTTCAGTTTTGTTCTTTAAAAATTTAGTCCATGTGTACCTAGAGTAATCATCAACTATAACCAAAGTGTAGTAGTTACCTCCATAACTTTGGATAGCAGATGGACCAAATAAATCCATGTGTAGTAATTCTAGACATTTTGTTGTAGAGACTATAATTTTAGCTTTCTGACTAGCATGGACTTGCTTTCCTATGTTACAAGCATCACAAAAGTGATGTTCATATTTTAATTTTGGTAGATCTTTTACTAGATCTTTGGATGATAGCGAGTGAAGAAGTCGCATATTGGCAAGACCCAATCTTCGATGCCATAAGGTCGAAGTATCATCCATAGAAGTAACACAAAGTTTGTCTTTAGGTTCATTACCAATTTTAATGACATAGACTCCATATTTCGGAATTCCTCTACCTATGGTGATATCATTTTTCAATATCTTACTACTGGTTTCGTTAAAAAGTACGTTTCACTTTTTATCACATATTTGTCCTATACATAAGAGGTTAAAGTTTAGGTTTTCTACGTGACACACATCGTTAATGGTTAGAGATTTGTTAGAAATCGTACCTTTACCGATGATTTTGCTTTTGCTATTTCCAAATACCACATTTCCTCTATTGAAGGATTCATACGTTGAGAATAAATCTTTATTTCTGGTCATGTGCCTCGTGCACCCACTATCCTTGATCCACTCATCCGGATCTAGGTCGACCTTTAAGCACATCTAAGAAAACAATTAACTCAAAAGTTTGGTCCCCATTGGTTCATGGGTCCATTAGTGTTAAACATTCCATTCATGTTAGACATATATGGATAAGGTGAATATGCAATCCATGGTGCAAAGTTTTGAAATGGAAAGCCATTTTGCATATTTAGATTCCATCCCATTTGAAAATGATGGACCTTTGTTTCTTGTAAAATTTGATTATATCTTGGATTTGGTTGTCTAATGGTAACATGAGTTGCTTTCTTCTTATTAACAATAACAAAATCAGTTCTAGATGAGGAAGCTATATTATTACCACTATTTGCTTCAGCAATCCCACGGATCCCTGGCTGTACACTAGTCGGTTCCTTTTTTGTGGGATCTGTGGGATCCGTGACAACAGTGGTTTGTTTTTCTAGTTCTTTTACGAATTGTGTTTCTTTGTTTTCACTAGTTGACGCATTGAGTTTCTGAAAACCTAGGCCTTTTTGGTTGTTTCATGTTTTAACACTATCCATTATCATATCTAAGGTATTAGTGTTCATTGTAGCAATCTTAGAGTCTAGATGATCAACTAGTGTTTGAAGTTGAATGCAAAGTTCACATTCGCCACTTGCTATCTTCCCCTTTTCTAGATTTTTTAATTTTGCCTTTAACTCTATAACTTCCTTTTCTAAACGTTGGTTTTGGTTTTTCAAAAACTTGTTTTTGTTGATTACTTTTAAACTAATTTTGCAAAGTTTATCATATACATTATGCAATGAGTCATCATCTAAGGATGAGCTACTATAGTATTCGTGACATACCTCGTCATTTGCCATGAGACAAATTTCTTCGTCCTTCTCCTCGCTCATTCCCCATGAACCGCTCACGAATGCCTTTTGATCATCGCGTTTGGGACACTTACTAATAAAGTGGTTTGGGTCCCCACATTTAAAGCAAGCGCGATCATCCCTTGCCTACTCGTCCTCTTTGCTTTTCCGGAATTCTTTCTTGTCATCATATGGTTGTGTGACGTATCTTCCCTTCCTTCTAAAGAACTTTTTGAAGTCCCTTACTACCATGGCATACTCCTCGTCATCACTTGTTGAACAAATAAATCTATTTTATGGTTTTTCACTTGTTGATTACCTTGATGAGTTACAACTATAGAATTTCAAATTTCTTTAGAGGATTTAAGCTTGGATATTTTTTCGAATTCCTTTTTGGGTAAGGCATTATATAAAACCATTTTAGCTTCACTATTTTTGGAAAGCTTTTTCTTAATCTCATCGATGAGTTTATGATGAGGTATGTTAACTAAATCTCCTTGAACAATGATGTACCAAAGATCAATATCTTTAGAGTTCACATACGTTTCAAATCTATTTTTCTAATATATAAAACCATTAGTTTCAAGTAGTGGAGGTCGTTGCATGGATTGCCCTTCCTTGTGATTTTCAGAACCCATAGTGATCGAAAAGTTTTTAAAGTACGGTTTACTTTAAAACTCTTATAAACTTAGCTGATGCAAATTATGGACAACTAGAAGGGGGGGGGGGGTTGAATAGTTTTGCCAATTTTAAGTTAGTTTCTACAAACTTTTGATTCGATGTTATGTGAAATCGTATGGATAAAGATAAAGTATAGATCTAAGAGTAATGCAAGTAAAAAGAAGTAAAGTAAGGGATAGAAATGACACAACCGATTTATAGTGGTTCGGCTACAAGGACACCTTCCTTGCCCTACTCCACTCCCCGAGTCACCTAATCGAGAGTTCAAGCACTATGTCAACGAACTCCTTCAACTTGGTGGAGAAGCCTTCACAACGTTGCTTACACCTTTTTCCGATACAAAGCTAAATACCGAGTCCGTAACACGGAGGACCAAACCAACACGACTATTATACAACAAATATGTGAAATATGAAATACAAGATCTTTGCTACAGAAATCTTGTGGAGGAACAAATCAATCAAGGACCCCTTGCTTGGATGACTTGTAGAATGCTCGTGATCTCACCTTAGAGAAGGACCTATATGAGAATCACAATAGAAGAAAGAAGAACAACTCTCTAGATCAAGTGATCTTTTGTTAGAAGAGTGTAAGAATATATGAGAGAGTTAGTAAGAAGAGGGGTGAGTAAAAATGAAGAAATGGCTCTCTATTTATAGGCAAAATCTTGCCACTGTTGCATGGATCCCATGGATCCCTTGCTTAAGGGATCCGTCTAGTGTAACTCTAGGGATCCGTGGGACGCTCCTCTTTGCCCATGGGTTTTTGGGTTATGAGTCATGGGTTATGGGTTGTTCCATGGTTATTTATTTAGATACAATGTATTTAATAGCTGTAATACATCTAGTCAATGGATCATGGGTTAATACCATGGGTCATGGATATGCTCCATGGGTATTGTTCATGAATTGTGGTTTTTACCCATCCTAATAAACTATTACATCAAATGATTTATTACAACAATTTGTATTAAATGACTATATGTAAATGTTTTACTAAAATAACATGTATCCTTATAACTTAATTATGATAACATTGTATTTGTTATCAACAAAACACAAAGAGATCGCTAAATATTAATAAACGTCTTTACGGTTTATTTGTATTAACAAGTTTTTAGGTTTAGTTTTAGGTTTAGGACATAATCTAGGATTAAGGGTAGCTTAGGGTTTAGGGCCTAGATTAGGGTTACTAGGGTGATTATTGACTAAGGTTAGGGTTTAGGAATCATATACTAAGTTGTGGTAACTTGTGCTACAGAAACGAGAAGGTTTAGACCTAGTTTAAGGGCCTAAATAACCTAATTAGGGTTTTGTGCTTAAGTAACTTGTACCTAAGGTCTAAAGAGTTTTACTAGGGTTTATGGAAGGCTAAGATACTCTAAAGCTGCTAAGGTAACTTATACATAAGCCTTGAAGACAATTAAACTAGTTTCGGTTTGAAATTAGGGTTCTAGAAATAACCGTAACCGGATAGGTCTTGTTTTTGTGTTATGATAGATATAGTATACCAGATTGATAGATTACTTAATAAAATGATGTTTACAACTTAGAATTGACATACCAGGGGTTTACATGATGTAAACATAAGGATATTTGGCATTAGTGGATACGTGAGCATGTCTAGGGGGTTATGTAAGCAGTGGGGATGAAATAAAGCAAAAAATTTACCCGTGAAAATGATACTATGTAAAGCATAAGTATAGGTAACCTGGATGATATTTGGTGGGATATTACATTATCATAGTTCCTATTCTTAGAGGGTTGGACCTTAGCACGAGCATTAACCTTCTGATTCTTAGGTCTAGGTTGTGAAGTGATTGGTTTTGACAAAACTTTTTTTACATCAACTTGGGAGGCAAACCGTGTCTTTAAATATTTTGTATGTTCAGATCTAAACTCATTTGGTTGTCTAACAACTGATTGGTTTCTATTTGGTTGTACAACTGGTTTCCCCAAGATTGATGGTTTTGCAAACTTAGTGTTCACACTAATCCTTTTTGTGTTTCTCAGCTCATTCTTTAATGCTGTGATAGTGAAACCCTTATCCTGGAGTTGAGCTTTGAGTTCCTCATTTTTGACCATCAAAGAAGTTGTTTGTTCTAAAATCTTAGTTCTAATTTCTTTTATTGAGTCTCTTAGGTCTTTGTGATGCCTTTTCAAGGTCTCATTTTCCTAAAGTAATTTAGCCCCATAAAGTTCCAATTCAATATTTCTTTTTTTAAATGCATCAATGTCCTGTTTAGTCTTGACTAAATTACTTTTCTCATTCATTCCAGAAATATGTTACTTCAAATTGTTGATCGTTGAGTTTTTGGCTTGAAGCTGATATTTGAAAGTGTTTATTTCAAAAAATTCATGAAATTCAGGAAATTCTGGATTTTTACATGGTTTGTTAGTTTGAAATTCCTCCTTACCTTGTATTGCAATTTCAAGTGAAATGCAATGTTTTTCAAGTTGTGAGAATTTGTTTGAAAGTTCATTAAAAACTTCTTTATCAACCATATCATTTGTTTTGAAACACTTAGTCTCAGCCTCAACCAAAGAACATTTGTCTAAATCATGTTCAGCATTTTGATCAGTTTATTTAAGTACATTAGCATATGCATTATGTTGAACAGTTAAGTGTACCTCAGCACATGGCACCCGTTCATTTACTGGTCTGATATCTGCATCCACATCTTGTGTAACATGAGTCACTGAACTGCTGCTTCTGTCATGCTTATCTGACTGAGTTCCTCTCCAGTCAGTGACAACTAATCCAGCATCCGATGCTTTACCCGAATCAACATTAATATCTCTTGATTGCACCCAAATCTCATTCGTCTTGATGTCACACTTGAGTTTGATTTGTGATCTCTCGTCAATGTAATTCTTAACATTACCCAAGTGTTGGAGTGATGTTTCTCTGAACACGTTAACTTAAATTCCAGTGTGATTCGTAAAACACTTTTCTGTCAATTGTTATTCATAATCCCAAGTGTAATTAGAGTCGATGAATGATTGAAAGTGTTTGTTAATCACCTGAAGTGCAGCCATGGATCCAGCTTCTGGAAATTCTTCTTTGTCAAGTTGTCGTTCAAGTTGCTCTAAGTACAAGAACAATGTGCCTGTGAAAGTATGTACATCTTGACCGAAAAGCGATGCAAATGCTCGTTCAAATCCTCCCTTGAATCAAGTTCCTTATAAAAGTACCTTGAGATGTGAATGAAGTAGTCGAACATGTTCCATGTAACTATCTTTTTCATTATCCTGCAATTGTTGTAACTGGTGCAACTCTCTCTCTGATGAATTTAAGCACGAAGATTTCATATTATCATTATCCGACTCGAACATGTTAATCCGTTCTACATAATTAGGAATCTTATGTTCATCACCCATGTCGTACAATCTAAGTACCTCAGATATAACTGAATCTGAAGTGTTAGGCATGATGTTGACGTTTACGGGATTTACCAAAATCTATAAGAGACCATGATACAGTGTTAACTTGAACGTGTTATGATAACAGTTGGCTCGATACAATGATTAGTGATTGTATGTTAAAGGTGATGTTGGTATGTTAGATTAGGTGAAACATTGTTTAATTGTGATTTTCGTTTTTTTGAAATAAAGTTTGAGTCAAATCGCAGTCTAAGAAGAAATTTGGGCAGAGTGTCTCCTAGACAAAACGTAAGGTTTGTCTTCAAAATTAACAAATTGTAACAGCTCAAAACACAGTGACCCAAAATGCAGAGCTCAAAACACAGGCCTCAAATTGCAATATCAAAATGCAGGCTTCAAATCGCAAGACCAAACCGCAGAGCTCAAAACGCAGTCCTCAAATCGCAGACACCAAGTCGCAATTCTCAAATTGCAAGGTCTCAAAACGCAGAATCGTCAAAACGCAACAGCTAAAGGACAATAAAGTAACTCGCAAACCGCAGAACTAAACCGCAACAGACAAAACGTCATTATCAAACCGCATACCTCAAAACGTAACCAAGAAATGCACTCCGAGGGTCAAATCACAGTCAAGAAAATGACCTTTTTCACCTAAAAACACCTAAAAATTACCATTTTTAACGTTTTTGCATGGTTTCTTTTGAACAACTTGAACCTAGAAGGTTATAACAACCATAAAAACACTAACTTTAACACCACAAATGTAACAATAAAAGAGAGCCAAGAATAAGACCATAAACCTTCCAAAAACCAAAATTTTGATCTAAACCAACCAAGAAAACGCACATACAACCTAGCTAAAAAAACCATGGGCTCTGATACCAATTGTAGGATACTTGATACCATAACACAATGATGGACTAGATGTATAGTCGATTAGTCTAGAGAGAGAAACAAGAGAAAATAGGATGTTAGAGAGAGAAATAAACTTGTATGATTTATGTGAATAGAACATCCAACCCTTTCCCATGGTTGTGAAAGGGTATATATACATGACATAAAACACCCATACTTGGGCTGTAGAGCAGGCTGACAGTGGGTAAAGACTTGAACCGACTCCACGGGTGATACACTAACTAAACTAATGCTACTAAGCCTAGGAGCTAATTGATGCTAGGCATAACTTGGGGTGACCGAGTCTTTCATATGGGATTTTGTAATCCTAACACTATGCTTGCATCCCTTGCCGGGTTTATCCTCTAAATATACTCAATTTAAAAATTACGGTTGTGTGTATTTTTTTCTATTACTTATTTATGTTATTCGAGACAGTGATGATAAATTTGTTAGAGATATGTTATTTGAGTGAAATCGTTCAAAGTTTGAGAGTCACCGTATCTTGGTGGGGATTGTACATTAGTGTAGCCATTGTGGTTTTTCCTATTTGTTATGATACCTTCTTACATATCTGAGCCTCCATTTTGTTATAGATATAGGTCTTTGAGTTCGAATGTGACATGTACAGGTATGGTGCTTTAGAAAATGTCAAAAAATGTAGATATCGTTCTACAGATTGATTTTAATAATTAATCTGTTGTTCTTCGTTTTGCGCGGGTCAGTCATGGAGCAATTTTCATTATTCTGGATATTCATAACTCGATTTTCTTGATAATTTGCAGCAGAGCATCTAAAAATGCAGTAAAATTTTATGGTGAACAATTAGGTTTTCCGGTGTGCCTTGCATTGTCTCAGCGTCAGCTCTAAAACTATAAGTTAAGTACTACCCTAAATATATTATACGAAGTAGGCAGTTTAAATAAGCAATCCAAACCAACTGCTTATTGCATTTTAATACAGCACGTAAGCAGTTTTGGTGATGTTTGGGATTTTTTATATGGATTGTTTATGTGATGATCTCTAGGTGAATTAAGTTATTTCAAATATCATGCCTGGCGTTGCATTTTCCAAACTGCTTATCTAATTATAAATGCAAACACATGCAGTTTTCATAAGCTATCCCTTACACCTCGGAAACTTAGCAACCTTTACCTTATCATATGATCATTACATGTTGAATGGGATAGGAATATTGAGGCAATGAATAAGGCCACAAGTTTTTGCATCACTCTTTGTATGATGATATGCATGACTTTTAACTGACCTAATTTTCAGGCGGAAGTTTAGGGATTTGATCCAAGAGACGTTTGTGCCCCCAGTTGTCGAAGGACATGTGAATGTGGAAATGACCACTTTGTAGGAGGTCGTGAATATAAGCATCATGACTAATTCGTAGGAGGTCGTGAATATAAACATACTTGTGTTCTAGGTAATTTCCATATTGATTTTTTGTATTGTGCTTCTTTTAAGCCAGCTTCTAATCAATAATTTTCTTCAATCAGTTTTGATATACTGATTATCTTTCAATTCTTATCAAGAAAACAATAGAACTCTATTAAGAAGGTAGATGCTCAACTAATTTATGCTTAACTAGTTAAACACTATATCATAATCAAATCCAACCAAAACGAAGGTATACCACTGTTTGTATTTTTCCTGTATTTTTCATCAAAGATTTAGGATTGAAAGATTATTACTTTTGCAGGCTCTTTATGGAACTGCGGTCTCATATCTCTGCAGAACTTGGTAGCGTATGCACTTATTCAGTTCGTTTATCTAGAAAGAAGTTCTATCATACTAAATTCTTTTATATAGGTAGCTTTTACCATTCATCTTTTTTTATTATCGATGTTTTATCGCAGTTTTATGGCAAAGGTCTATGTGACTCGCTTACATGAAAACTGCCATTCATTGTTACCACTTTTGAAGGCTCTTTATGGAACTGTGGTCTCATATCTCTTGGGAACTTGCTAGCTTATGTAATTATTCGGTTCATTCATCTAGAAAAAAGTTCAATCGTACTACATTCTTTTATACATGTAAATTTTCCCGTTCATCTATGTTTTCTACCGATGTTTAAATTAACATAAGCATCATGTGTTGTATCAGATTAGCATAAAGACTTGGATGAAAATTTTACAGGATGCGTTACATGGAATACGCGAAGATATGTAGGGAAATTTGCTAACGAGGGCTTGAAGGCTGAAATGGGTGGGTTTGGGGGCTAAACACAAAGGTGTTTAGATATTGAAATGCGACTGAAAAGAGTAGATTTGGCTGCTCTTTAAGATATTGGATATCATAACATACTCAAAGATTTGATGTTTGGCCAAATCTATAGAGAGACAGAGAGAGAGAGAGAGAGAATGGGATATTCTAGTAAGAGAAAGTGAAGTTGTATGATTAAGATCAAATGAACATCCAACCCTCTCCTTTGGTAGGAGAGGACTTATATACATGACATAAAAACGCCCCTTCTTGGGTTGTGAAGTGAGTTGATAGTGGGTAAAGACCCGACGCGACTCCATTGGTATTACGCTAACTAATCTAATACTAATAAGCATACGAACTAACTTATGCTAGACATAACTTGGGGTGACCGAGTCTTTCATATGGATTTTTGTAATCCTAACAATCTCCACTTTAGGGAGGTCACCCCAAAAATTACAATTTGAATCCTAGCATTCTGTTACATGACTTTAATATTCTAGCTCGTAGTCTTTGATTCTTCAATGTATGCAAACTTGGTATTTTCAGTAGTGATATTTGAATGTTCCTTTGTCTTGGGTGATATTTGAGCTTTCTTCGAGATCATCAGCCACCGTGAATCTCTAAATAATCCTTTGTTGTATCGCGTCCATGTGATGTTGTGACTTTCGGACTGACATGCTCACACTTTTCTGGATCATGATATTTTGCATCAGAGTTGTGGAAGCAGTGTTGTACGTCTTTCAGTTATCATAGTTTCTTTGATTGTGAGTATGAAGTGTGTGCATGTGGTTATGAATTGACATCTCAGTGGCCATCAACTGCAACCGTCGGGAGTTCCTGCAAACAAAAGTTAGCAATAAACAAACGAAAGTGTCTTTGTTTACTTTCGTTGAATAAGGTTTCAAGAACCACGGTTCCCCGTTGAATAATATAAATATTGCCTGTGATCAGGTAGAATTCCAAAGAATTTCCTTGACAGGGTTTCGCAGCTGTACTAGCCATTCTCAAACCGGAGCATTTCAAAGTAGACAACATGGAGTGAGTGAACTAGCAAATTGGGATTCAGTGATTAATGAGAAATAGATTTGAAAAACATTCGCCTATTGCTGAATAAAGAGTTTTTTTTGCAATACGACGAAAGTTTTATGAGAAAAATCAAGTTTCAATCACAAATTCTTTTGTTTGAAAATTCTTTGCACAGTCGATGTGCTTGAAAACAATTTTTGAGCACATTGAAGGGTTTTCCAAAAGTATACATCAATTCCTTTACTGGAACAAGGTTTTTTCAAATGCGAATCGCCCCATCGTTGTTTTCCAGTTGTCACAAGTTTGATCCATGAAGGATCTCACATGTCACCTACCAAGAGCTTGTTTGATGTTGGCTCTAGAAGGATTTCCATCTTCGTTGTGAATACTTTACGTATCACTCGGATGTTTTGGAAATACCACAAGGATAATGCGTAGGAATCTTAATGTATATTTTTCTTGCTTTTCACAGTGTATAATATAGCAAGCACATTGGAAGTGTGTCTTAATGAGATCTATGGATGATCTCTTGGTTCTAGACTCAAAAGTGCACTTTGAATTTCATATGCAGAGACTAGGAAGAGGGTCTCATGTTTGAATATCAATGATCTCTAAGTGATAAGTCGATAGATTACACCGGTTCCCCGTGAGAATGAAACAAGTCATTTTATGAAAACTTAAGTGGCTGGGAGGTTTAGTGCAGTGCATCACTGGGTCCATAACGTCTCGTCTTCAATTACGGCTTTACCTTGGTAACAACCAGTAGCATATGAATTGAACCCGGTTTCTGCCCTAAGGTTGAATATTTGGAGGGCTATTTCTTTTCACCTTTTCTATTTATATTTCTTTTTCATTCTTCAACCCCTTCAGTGCTTACCGAGACTTCATCACTAGAACCATGTTGGGTTTGTTCCAGTACTAGCTCCATCTCAGTCGGCACTCTTCCTTTATTCTGACTTTTCTATTTTTTTTAATCGTACCTAAGGACTTCTACACTAACTAGTGGATTGTCCCTGGGTAGATCCCTCCAATCTGGCAGGATCTTAGGAACAAATACCTAACGTTACCATCCTTATGACTCTAATGCAATAAAAAAAATGGTCTATCTTCGGTATGCTTTCACAATTGCCATGATAAACCATTTGAAAATCAATCAAGGTACTTATGATGAAATATAAAAAACTTTGTACCTCGATAGTTTTAAAAGATTTTGAAATTCTCCCCCTTAATATGTGCATTGATATGCGAAAGATCACATTATCAGATTTCTTATTTATATCACATTCTCTCCCCCGATCAAACATTTCAAATCTTTTGAGATTTTGGATTCCAATTGATTTAAATAAGTTAGAAAATTTAGGAGAAAAATGTGGTCTGATTCAATGTATTCTGATTTAAGGAACATTACTATGCTCCCCCTCAATTAAAGAGGGAGATTATTATTCTCATTAATATCACTACTTAGATATTACCAAGTTCTTTTTTCTTTTAACATATTACAACAACCGCACCACACAAGATTTCTAAATATTACAGATATAATTTCATCATTCAGTTCTCTAAAAAAGTATGTAATCACCTTTTCGAACTCTTCCACCTACAAAGCTGTGACAACCCGTACTTTCAGGTCATTTCTCGACACAATTCATGTTTCATTATTTCAACATTTATAGTAAACTTGGTTTACTTATTTGAAATTCGCGTAACCTTAAAGGTTTAGCGGCAAATTCATGATCATAACATCACGTACATTTCATATGGACTATGATTAGCCTACATTTCATGGACATCATGTGCATCTCATTAGTTCATTCACGACATTTCATTTCACCTTCAACGCGTAATTTTTATATTTAATAATCTTTATCGCGTGAGTTATTATTTTGTATATTTAATCCGTTACTTTCAAAAATGATCCCGAGGTATTTTTAAACTTACATTTAGTTCATAAAAACTATATTTTTAGTTTTCCTAGTGTTTCAAATTTATTTGATACATAAGTCGTTAAATTTATATTATTACGACGTGTTTCTTAAAAATTATACGATAATTATTTTTATCACCCAAATTTCACAAGGAAAGTATTTTTTTACAATTTTTATTATCTCAATACATTCTATTTTGACCTAATAAAAACTTACTTGTACCAAAAATCTTCATTTATCATTACTTATACAATTATCTACACCTTTTTCTTATACCTTTTATCAAATTATACAAATATATACATATACTTTCAAATAAAAAAAAAAATTATTGGTGGACAAGAACCCCCAAAAACCGGCCCTTAGGGGGGGGGGAGACATTAAAATGAGTATGGTTCTTTTGATTGTTATTAATGATACTCTACAAAAGTCTTACTTGCATTATCAAACTCATTTTCATTCACTCAATTATTTTTACAAGTGTTAAAAGGTTTTCTCTCTTCTTTTTGCTTCTCCATAACCGGTTCTAACATCAAGGAAACAAGGGATCAAGATTTTTATCAAGTTCAAGCAAATCAATCTAGTATATACTCTATATAAGGTTTTGAAATAAAAACCAAGAGTATTTAGGCTAATCCTTGTTACTTTCACCTCATCATTTTCACTAGTAAGTTAGTTTTTATCATTTTCATGTTTTCTTTTCATTTTCATATGTTTCTTTTCATTTTTGGAGCTTATATGCATGATATGTGATTTATACCATTTATTTCATGATTTTAGAAGTTATTTATATATATTGGTCATCCTATAAATATTCCCATGGTATTCTTTGGTCTTGATGGTGATTAGGAACCCATGACACCCTAAGAAGGTGTATGGTAGGATTAGATTAGTTTTGGAGTTGATTTGAAGGGATTAGAATAGGTTTTGTCCGAGAAAAACTATTTTCGATATGTATATTTTTATGTTCTGTCCTTAATTCGAATTTCTGGAAAAACCTACTGTTGGTACGACATTTTGGCCTTGATATTTAGAAAATACACTTTAAAACGAATCCGTGGCCGCTTGAACGGATAAAAACGGACTTATAACGAAGAAGTTATGGATTTTTAAAGTTTGACGACGAAACGTATATTTTCAGAAAATTTCAGCTTGCTGTTTTTAGTATTTTCGGGTCAAAAATGAGCCTTAAGCTTCACAAATTATTTCGACTTCTCAAAAATATATTAGTTTACTTCGATACGAAGCTAAGGACATATATTACGTAGAAAACGGATTTAAAACGACAAAGATATGGCCGTTTTCATAAAGTTGCCGTAAATATTATTTTCTGAAAAATTATATTATTTTTACGTTACAAGTATTTCATTAGCTGTGAAGGCTAAGTTTGCGGCAGTTTTTAACCATGATGTGAAACTTTTTAGAACGAAATGTCTTCTAGTAAAATCAAGTTCATCGGCCATATTTTTCAAAACAAAAAGCTGTTTGCCAAGCGGAGTTATAGTAAATTAATTACGGATGTTCAAACTTGGCCGAAACTCAATTTTCTGCACACAATTAGCAAAAACCACCATCTTTAGCCCTTGATATCTTTATGATCGAGACCTTTTGGACGAAAACTCCTGAACTGAAACTTCTAGATATCGATACAAACTTTCCAAAACCGTTGAGTTCGTTCTCTAACGATCGACGTACACCGCTTTATGACTAGTTTTCCAAAGCCATTTTTGTTAATTTCAAGAAAATTCCGACGACATTGTTTTGCGACGAAAAGTAATAATTTCACCAAAAATCATTATAAAACCATTGTAGGATGACATTTTGACGTAAAAACTTGTAAAGTCATTTTTGGTTGGTCAAGACGTCAAAAGAGTATTTTTCGACGACAAGTAATATTTTTAAAACTCACAAATGGTATAAATAACATACGAAGTGCATGCATAACATTACATTGCAACTCATTACGTATCATATCCTTCACAATAGGTCAAGATTAACGTATCACATTACATCTCGGTGTACTCACTTTTGTCTTCGCATCATTCCACCAAGTGAGTTTCCATAGCCCCTACTTTTACTTGTTTTCATAAATGTTTTGGGGGAGATACATGCTCAATTAATTTCATAACTATCATGATTATTTGAAACTACATGTTTAACTGAACTGAATGTTTAGTCATGCAAAGTAACAGTATTACCATACGTAGTATTTCCATAGTATATTCATTGGACTGATGGTCTTGGTATATTCATTGGACTGATGGTCTTGGTATATTCATTAGACTGATGGTCTTGGTACCTTCATTGGACTGATGGTCATGGTGCATTCATTGAACTGATGGTCTGGGTATAAACATTGCACTAATGGTCATGGAACAATTTGAAACCGTACGAATTAGGTGTTATATTAAGTAACTATGGATACATTAAGTTAGGCACTATCTTGTGAACTCATTTGACGATTTGGACTTGAACATAAACTATATCACATTTTGGCAATGGGTTGTGAACACACAGGTTGCAAGTTTTGTATGGGCGGAACTTGGAACTGAGTGGATTTACAATGCCTTTGCTGCATAAACGATTTTGGAAGGCTTTACATTTCTTCATAAACTCTATGAACTCACTCAACCTTTGTGTTGACACTTTTTAGCATGTTTTATCTCAGGTATCTAAGGTATTCACTTCATGGCATGCATTTGGACACATCATGGAGTCGCGATGACGACGCGTCTCACTTGGGTTTTACGTACTTTAAAACATCGTTTGAATTGTAACAAACTTATTTCCGCACAAGTTGATTTTCATTTGGGACCTACTTTGTAAACTCTGATTATTTTATTAAATCAAACGATGTGTTTTCCAAACGACACTTTAGGTCGTTCAATATAACTGCGAATGTGATGCTATGACAGTCAATCCCCAGGAATTCCATTCCGCTGCAAAACAGGTAATTTGGGGGTGTGACAGATTGGCATCAGAGCTTCAGTTATAGAGAACTAGGTTGCATCATTGACCCTAGACTATAACTACATCATCATAGCATCTCATCATTTCATCATAAGTGCGGGTTCACTTCACATGCGGTCATTACGTACATTCTTCGAGTTATTCACTTTCATTTCACATCGATTGTCACATGGATGCCCTTAAATGCCCATCCCATTATCTTTTCCCCATACTCTAACGTGGAGAATTCCTTGTCATTCCCTATCACAATTTTTATATCAAGCTGATTCATCATCGATAACGGCGAATGCCGAGATAAACCCTTATATAGGGCGAAGTCGCTCTCACTCCTTTGTTTCACCACTAACATGTCGAGTTACACTTTATTCACACATTAAGTCACTAAACCATTATACATTGAAGCACTTATGACACATCATAACCCATTTCGTAGGAAACCGTCGATCATTTTGAAAAATAACCTCAAACTTATCGTTTCTTATCACACTTCTTTGAAGCGCTTATTATTAACATCGGATTTTGCTACGTCTCACATTTCCTCTTGTTTTGAAGAAGATATGGCACCGAAGAAAGCTACAGTTGAAATGACCCAAGCGGCTATTCAGAAGTTAGTGAATGATAGCATTGCTAATGCTCTAAGAGTTGAAAGGGAAACGGTGGCTGCTGCTGCTGCCGATGCCGCGACTGCTGCTGTAGCCGCTAGGCTAGCTGCTACTACAGGAAATGCCGGAGGATCCGGAGTTAAGAAATGTTCGTAAAAGGATTTCAAAAGTGGTGAGCCCACGAAATTTAGAGGTACCGAGGGAGCTACAGCAATGGTTCGATGGTTTGAAAAATTGGAATCAGTGTTTTTGCTATGTAACTGTCCGGATGATAGTAAAGTTAAATTTGCTACGAGCACATTACTCGATGGAGCATTATCGTGGTGGAATTCTTATGCTCAACCGATTGGGATGGAGAATGCTTTCAAGCTTACTTGGGAGCAATTTAAGGGTTTGGTGACTAAGAAGTTTTGTCCACGTACAGAAATCAAAAAGTTGGAGACGGAGTTCTATGAATTAGTAACCATTGGGTACGATATTGACACTTACATTCGGAGATTCCAAGAATTGGCTGTGTTATGCCCGTCCATGGTTTCTGATAATGAGAAGTTGCTAGAGGCTTTCATCGGGGGACTTCCCGAAATTATTCAAGGCGATGTGACTTCTTCTGACCCGCAAACGATTGAGGAAGCTATTCGATTGACTCAAAAGCTCATGGCCCAGGTAGTGAAGAGAGGCAAGTACCCCAACACCAACCAAAACAACAACAACCCCAACAACTGCACCAACTACTACAATAACCAAAACAACAACTACAACGACGATAACCAAATCAACAACAACAAAAGAAAATGGGAAAATGACCGAGGAGGTTACAATAACAACAACCAAAACCGCAACACTAACCATCATCAACAACAGAAAAGAGGGCAAGAAACTGCAATGGTATATGTTGCTGCACCAGTAGAAGGCAGAGGTTATGCTGGAACCTACCCACTATGTAATCGATGTAAGTATCATCACACGGGTCTTTGTCCTGCTAAGTGTTACAAGTGTCAACAACTGGGACACCTTGCCAGAAATTGTAGAGGCAAGGCCATGGTTACATGTTACAGATGCGGGGAGCAAGGACACTATCGGAATCAATGTCCTCAAAACCAAGGTCAACAAGTCGAAGGTGCTCATGGGAATGTATATATGTTAGAAGGAGGAGGAGGAGCTCGTCAAGGTATCAACGACGCGGAAGACTGAAGAAGTTCGGAAACTAACAGTCTTATTTCTCCTTATGTACTATGTCGTACCAAGTTTATGTCTAATCATCGTATCCGAAACTTTATAACTTAAAGATGTACTACTTTTGCTGAACCACTCGTTGTAAAATATTCTCATCTATCGTACTTTATTTTCTTTCCGATTTGTTATCATTTACGAGGATTTTAATTCTTTTTACTTCAACTATCATTTTAACGACACTTCTCCATGTCTTCTCTCCTCGATGTTCATCACAATTTTAACATCAGTTGACTCAACACCAAACAACATATGAGTCGATTAGTCCAAGCATTGCATAGTTACTCCTAAATTATACATAGCCTGATCACCTATGTCTAATTCAGGAAGAATCATGCAATGAAGGGAGTAGTAGTCTCATATGAGTAAGCAATTCCGTAATCGAGCCAAATTTTCAAAAGATTTTCTTCAAACCACTTGTTTCCAGTTTGATCCGCGTGACAGTTCTTGTTTGATGAGTTGCAAAGATCGAGCTAGAAACAAGTTGTTACCTAAACCGATTTAGCCTAATCTCATGACAGTTCTTGTTTGATGAGTTGTGAGATTAAGTAAAAATCGGTTACCAAAAAGTCTTTTGAGGGTTTTGCTCGGGAATGGGAAAGTTTGCTACATCAAACCCTAACCCTGAGAGACCAACACGAACTGAATTCAGGGACTGAATTCCTTTTTGGATGGGCGAATGTGACAACCCGTACTTTCAGGTCATTTCTCGACACAATTCATGTTTCATTATTTCAACATTTATAGTAAACTTGGTTTACTTATTTGAAATTCGCGTAACCTTAAAGGTTTAGCGGCGAATTCATGATCATAACATCACGTACATTTCATATGGACTATGATTAGCCTACATTTCATGGACATCATGTGCATCTCATTAGTTCATTCACGACATTTCATTTCACCTTCAACGCGTAATTTTTATATTTAATAATCTTTATCGCGTGAGTTATTATTTTGTATATTTAATCCGTTACTTTCAAAAATGATCCCGAGGTATTTTTAAACTTACATTTAGTTCATAAAAACTATATTTTTAGTTTTCCTAGTGTTTCAAATTTATTTGATACATAAGTCGTTAAATTTATATTATTACGACGTGTTTCTTAAAAATTATACGATAATTATTTTTATCACCCAAATTTCACAA
Source organism: Chrysanthemum seticuspe (assembly GCA_019973895.1). Lineage (NCBI taxonomy): Eukaryota > Viridiplantae > Streptophyta > Magnoliopsida > Asterales > Asteraceae > Chrysanthemum > Chrysanthemum seticuspe. Next base: position 177,271,790 of record BPTQ01000009.1, on the reverse strand, counting down.
GGAAAGTATTTTTTTACAATTTTTATTATCTCAATACATTCTATTTTGACCTAATAAAAACTTACTTGTACCAAAAATCTTCATTTATCATTACTTATACAATTATCTACACCTTTTTCTTATACCTTTTATCAAATTATACAAATATATACATATACTTTCAAATAAAAAAAAATTATTGGTGGACAAGAACCCCCAAAAACCGGCCCTTAGGGGGGGGGAGACATTAAAATGAGTATGGTTCTTTTGATTGTTATTAATGATACTCTACAAAAGTCTTACTTGCATTATCAAACTCATTTTCATTCACTCAATTATTTTTACAAGTGTTAAAAGGTTTTCTCTCTTCTTTTTGCTTCTCCATAACCGGTTCTAACATCAAGGAAACAAGGGATCAAGATTTTTATCAAGTTCAAGCAAATCAATCTAGTATATACTCTATATAAGGTTTTGAAATAAAAACCAAGAGTATTTAGGCTAATCCTTGTTACTTTCACCTCATCATTTTCACTAGTAAGTTAGTTTTTATCATTTTCATGTTTTCTTTTCATTTTCATATGTTTCTTTTCATTTTTGGAGCTTATATGCATGATATGTGATTTATACCATTTATTTCATGATTTTAGAAGTTATTTATATATATTGGTCATCCTATAAATATTCCCATGGTATTCTTTGGTCTTGATGGTGATTAGGAACCCATGACACCCTAAGAAGGTGTATGGTAGGATTAGATTAGTTTTGGAGTTGATTTGAAGGGATTAGAATAGGTTTTGTCCGAGAAAAACTATTTTCGATATGTATATTTTTATGTTCTGTCCTTAATTCGAATTTCTGGAAAAACCTACTGTTGGTACGACATTTTGGCCTTGATATTTAGAAAATACACTTTAAAACGAATCCGTGGCCGCTTGAACGGATAAAAACGGACTTATAACGAAGAAGTTATGGATTTTTAAAGTTTGACGACGAAACGTATATTTTCAGAAAATTTCAGCTTGCTGTTTTTAGTATTTTCGGGTCAAAAATGAGCCTTAAGCTTCACAAATTATTTCGACTTCTCAAAAATATATTAGTTTACTTCGATACGAAGCTAAGGACATATATTACGTAGAAAACGGATTTAAAACGACAAAGATATGGCCGTTTTCATAAAGTTGCCGTAAATATTATTTTCTGAAAAATTATATTATTTTTACGTTACAAGTATTTCATTAGCTGTGAAGGCTAAGTTTGCGGCAGTTTTTAACCATGATGTGAAACTTTTTAGAACGAAATGTCTTCTAGTAAAATCAAGTTCATCGGCCATATTTTTCAAAACAAAAAGCTGTTTGCCAAGCGGAGTTATAGTAAATTAATTACGGATGTTCAAACTTGGCCGAAACTCAATTTTCTGCACACAATTAGCAAAAACCACCATCTTTAGCCCTTGATATCTTTATGATCGAGACCTTTTGGACGAAAACTCCTGAACTGAAACTTCTAGATATCGATACAAACTTTCCAAAACCGTTGAGTTCGTTCTCTAACGATCGACGTACACCGCTTTATGACTAGTTTTCCAAAGCCATTTTTGTTAATTTCAAGAAAATTCCGACGACATTGTTTTGCGACGAAAAGTAATAATTTCACCAAAAATCATTATAAAACCATTGTAGGATGACATTTTGACGTAAAAACTTGTAAAGTCATTTTTGGTTGGTCAAGACGTCAAAAGAGTATTTTTCGACGACAAGTAATATTTTTAAAACTCACAAATGGTATAAATAACATACGAAGTGCATGCATAACATTACATTGCAACTCATTACGTATCATATCCTTCACAATAGGTCAAGATTAACGTATCACATTACATCTCGGTGTACTCACTTTTGTCTTCGCATCATTCCACCAAGTGAGTTTCCATAGCCCCTACTTTTACTTGTTTTCATAAATGTTTTAGGGGAGATACATGCTCAATTAATTTCATAACTATCATGATTATTTGAAACTACATGTTTAACTGAACTGAATGTTTAGTCATGCAAAGTAACAGTATTACCATACGTAGTATTTCCATAGTATATTCATTGGACTGATGGTCTTGGTATATTCATTGGACTGATGGTCTTGGTATATTCATTGGACTGATGGTCTTGGTATATTCATTAGACTGATGGTCTTGGTACCTTCATTGGACTGATGGTCATGGTGCATTCATTGAACTGATGGTCTGGGTATAAGCATTGCACTAATGGTCATGGAACAATTTGAAACCGTACGAATTAGGTGTTATATTAAGTAACTATGGATACATTAAGTTAGGCACTATCTTGTGAACTCATTTGACGATTTGGACTTGAACATAAACTATATCACATTTTGGCAATGGGTTGTGAACACACAGGTTGCAAGTTTTGTATGGGCGGAACTTGGAACTGAGTGGATTTACAATGCCTTTGCTGCATAAACGATTTTGGAAGGCTTTACATTTCTTCATAAACTCTATGAACTCACTCAACCTTTGTGTTGACACTTTTTAGCATGTTTTATCTCAGGTATCTAAGGTATTCACTTCATGGCATGCATTTGGACACATCATGGAGTCGCGATGACGACGCGTCTCACTTGGGTTTTACGTACTTTAAAACATCGTTTGAATTGTAACAAACTTATTTCCGCACAAGTTGATTTTCATTTGGGACCTACTTTGTAAACTCTGATTATTTTATTAAATCAAACGATGTGTTTTCCAAACGACACTTTAGGTCGTTCAATATAACTGCGAATGTGATGCTATGACAGTCAATCCCCAGGAATTCCATTCCGCTGCAAAACAGGTAATTTGGGGGTGTGACAAAAGCTTTCCAGGTTGCGGAAGATCCTCCTTGTCTTGAGCCTCTTTTGAATAGCAAACATGACTGCTTCGCTCATTTCCACGTCTTTCCTAGTCCAAAACCTAGTATTCAGCCCCGGTTTTATCCTGTTTATCTTGATCTCTTTCACCCGATAGTCCAAAGCTTCATCAATCTGACGTAGAGTACCATCGATGAACTTGTGTAACTCGTTGAACCGCATGATCCTCTAAACCTGGAGACTTGATGACAGAGTAGTCTTGTTTGAACTCAAACCCTTTAGTTTCTCAACGAGGCTTTGAGAGGTTGAGGTGAGTCTGGTTTCTCTCAATTCCATGCTGAAAGTCTCCTACTCGTTGTCTGATAACTAAGCCTCTGATCTATAAATTGACAACAGAAGTAAGAGCTTTCTTTTCACGTGGTGGTAGATGGTTCAGATGACCTTGAAGATTTAATAGGTACAGATCCTCAAAATCATTAGGATACAAATTCTTGAAGTCATTTTCCGCAATGATGTGTTCTTTAAGATCTGCTCTGTGAAGGACTATCTTCTTCAAGTAATCATACCCATACATGGGGAAGATCTCTACACTGACAACACTTAAGATACACATGTGAGTTCAAACATCCCTTCAATTACCTTCAGCTCCATGTCTTTGAATGTAGAATTGTTGTCTATTGAACCATCAGTGAGAGATCCTATATGACGCAGCAATTTCATACTTACATTCCTCTTCAACCCACATCTGATCAGGAACCAGTTGTTCTAAACCAGCACCACGGTAGTATGCAGCTTCCATCTTCGTGATCGATAATGCAAGTCTGCTACCCATGTTGCTGAGACATAGATATTCCAGATCTTTGTTGAAGAAGAAGTCTGATTGTATGGTGACTTGACCTGGTGGACCACCCAGTGGAAGGGGCTTGCTAATGTCAAAATATGTGAATCTCATTGTCCACCTTATCAGCCAGCAGCTTGTGGCATTCCTCCATTTGATATTGCAGATGAATCACATCAGGGTGAAAAGCCTTGACATTTTCATATGCAGGACCCTCCAAATCCTTTGGTGAAAGTGCAGTGAGTCCTTGCTTCTTACAGTACCAGTGACTGAAGGCTTGAATCTAGAGTCGGTGGTTGTCCAAGCCGTATATTTTTTAGAATCAGCGATCTTTGATGAGCTTGTAGCAGTAGAGGGTTTTGGTTGACCGAATGATGATGGAGGAGGAGGTGGCGGATGTGCCTTGGATGATTTGGATGTATCGAAAGATCCTGCAGCTCTAGATGCTCCTGCAGCTCCGGGTGGTAGAGGAGGAGGTGCCTGTGTAAGAGACCCAGGTGGTTTCTTAGGTGAACCTTGTCTCCTCCTTTTCTTACATCTTGTTTAAGCAAAATCCTCCATGGTTTGAACATAGTTATCATGATCAATAGACCTCTCAAGAGCTTCATACAGTTGCTTGTGGTCATCATGCTCTTTGTAGTGATCTGTCTCATACATCTGTTGTAACAGAATCTCTTTCATATCCGAGGTAGGAAGATCTCTGAAACATGCACTAAGAGGTGCTTTCAATGCCCAGTTCACTGCCTCTTCAATATATTTGTCAATTGCATTCTTCACCTGATAGGTAGTGTTGAGATTCTCTAACTTGGATAGTCGTGAGCCATGATATTTGACAAAGTTTGGTAGATTATGTTGTTCCAGAGCTGCAACACATTTTAGAGCTTCATATAAATGCAACTATAAGCTTGTGGTGGTAGATGGGGGTGGTGGAAGTTAGGTTGTAGTAATGGTGGTTGCTGTTGTGGTTGTTGCTGGTGGTGTGGTTGCTGGTGGTGGAGTTGCTGTTGTTGGTGTAACTGTAGGTGTAGGGATTGACATTGTTGGTATGACTGAGGTGTCTTGTTCTATTGTGACCGATACCATTGAGATGACATCTTTCTCATCATTAGTCTTCTCAGTTTCAGCATCAGCAGGCTTGTCTGCGAGAAATTGATCTCCAAAGGTGGGGTCATGTTCAAGGTTCTGAAAAGATGACAAGGTGTCCGTTGAGCTGTTGGGTTCCTCCAAGTAAGTCTGACCATTAGTACGCAGCTTAAGATTTTCCTGACCACCTAGGTATACTATTGAAACGAACTCATTATTCACGGAATCATGTGGAGGATCCGTAGTGAAAGCACTAACAAGCGACACGATCTCCTTTTCAACTTTTCCAGAGTCCGAGCCTACAATGATGTCCGCTTTTGTCTTTGTCTGAGCTTCTGGCTCATTCACCATTTCAGTATCATCCTTAGAATGCAACAACTCTGAGTCGGTGTCACTTGAGTCGAGATTAAGCTCCTCACATGGTGATTATTCCTTTGCAGCTTCAGAAGACTCAGTGCGCTTAGATGATTCTGGGTTTCGTTTCTTAAGGATGTACTGTGTAGTAGTTTTGTCGCAAGCGAGGAGATATCCAAAAGAGTTTGAGCAACTTGTTCAACAGTATCAATACCTTTGTTAGGTCACTATAATATGAATACACAAGTATGTTAAGATGTAATATAGAAAGACAGACGAAGGAGAGACGGTCGTATTCTTTCACACACACATGAATGAGAAATGATTAAGCATAAATAAAAGAAGCAACACCCTCCTAAGAGGGTTTACATGGTATTTATAGGCAAAGGAGCTAGGACAACATTTGTAGTCCCTTCCTTGTTTAGTTTGGTGATAAGGTTTTAAAAGGTACCTTTTTGAGGGGTCGTTTAAGCCCTTATTTGATCACTTTTGTATCCGTTATTGCTTAATATCGTTCCTTTTCACTTTTTAGGTCTCTTGAAGGCAAAATGCTGGAATGGCACTTATTTGGACGAAAAGGCGCGAATATACGAAGAAAATGGCCAAAGTCAGAATCGAGACACTCAAAGCTGCTGAAAACATAAGGTGACGGCGTCAGGTGTTAAATTGCGACGCCGTCGGAGGATTTTGTGACGGGACAGAAGCTAAAACTCCTATTTTCAAGTGACGACGTCAAGTTATAAAAGAGTAGGCCGTCGCAACTCAGACGGCCTAGATGCAACCCAGACGGCTTCAGAAGCTGAAGAGGACGGCGTCACATGCATAAGGTGACGCCGTCGCAAGTCTAACGAGGCCAAGACGAAACCCTAATGATGGCGACCCGACGGCGTCACAAAACATAAGGTGACGCCGTCGCAGATGTAATCTTATATATAGAATCCGAATTTTTCAGTTTTAGTGTGTAGTCTTTTGGAGTAAAAACCTAAACCAAACCAAGGTTGTCTTGTACAGTATTTTAGGGTTCCAAACCCTATCTTACACCAAGATAAGTGTTTTACTTCATTAATACAATTATGTCTTTGATTATTTGTGTGTATGCTTGCATGTTTTCCATGTCCGGCTAATTTACTTGTGTGTTTGCTTAGGGAATATGAAACTTGATTATTGAATATTGATTGGTTGTCTCTTATCTTAGTTGATTAATGATCTAGTAATGCGATAGGTCATTCGTTTTGTACTTAATGCTTGATTAAATCTTTGTGAACCTTAGAATATGACTCCTTGAGTAGTTGTAAGCTAAACCATCCAAAGAGTGCCTTAGAGTAAGAGTTCATTATCCCTAGTGGGTTTTGTAGACGAGACCCTTTGGTAAGTTCAAAGAGTTAGGGAGAAACGCATACCCTACAACCTTAGACACACAACGCAACTAGGAATAAGGACGTGACAATTCAACCACCAATAGGAGATAATTAAGGAGTAGTAAAACCTAAGTAAACACATCTTTAAACTATCATACGACCACACATTAATTAGACATAGACGACATACACATTAGATTAGATATATAGATAAGTAGAGTAATCGGTAGAAATACCAACCCCCCAAATTCAGACCCCGAGATTCGTACCTTTCCTTTCCTTAAAAAATATAAAAAGATAAAAAATAATCTTCCTCAACCCCAACCTTAGCGTAGTAACTTCTCACTAGCATTCCTATTCCCCTAGAGAACGATATCAATACCCGTGGCTTACCCTAATACTACACTAAAACGATTAGGTTCACTGCCTAGGGTGTTGAAAAACTTGCTCGACGAAAAGGAAGTTCCTTTGACCCCGAACGACGCATGTAGCGTTATCAAGTTTTTGGCGCCGCTGCCGGGGAATAGAATAGCTAGTTAGTAGTCCACCTCGTTTAGGTTTCCTTTGCTTGATTCCTATTAAGTAAATTTTTTCTCATTTTTTTAGCTTTCTCATAGTCTATCCCCCTTCTTCGTGACCTTTGGTCGTAACCCCATCACTTTTCGTCATGGAAGGTGATAACCACCCACCATTCATTAACCCACCGCCGATTGACCCGCCAAGAGCCCGTACTCTTGGTGAATACTCGAGACCAAGCCACTTAGGCTATAGGAACACCATTGAGCTTCCCGACCAAGCCCAAACTACGGCCCTGCGATCCGACACCATCCGGTTGGTGCAAAACGGATGTACATTCCATGGACTTCGTTTCAAAGATCCAAATCAGCATCTTAGGGATTTCCTTAAAATTGTCGATTCCATCGACCTTGATGCAACTACTCGGGAGACCACGCGTCTGCGTCTCTTCCAATTTTCTCTACGGGACCAAGCTAGTAATTGGCTTGAGCGACTTCCCGCCGGCTGCATCTTAAGTTGGGATGATCTTACCTCTCGCTTCCTTGCTCAATTTTTCCCACCGGGGAGAACCACTAAGCTTAGGAATGACATCTTGATGTTCCAACAACGTCAAGGTGAATCTCTCTACGAAGAATGGACTCGATTCAAGGACTTACTTCATAAAGTCCCTCATCACGGCATTGATCTTTGGCTCCAAGTCCAAATCTTTTATGATCATGTCAACTTCCCCACCAAGCGATCCATTGACCAAGCGGCCGGTGGAAAACTTAGTGATCTCTCCGCGGAAGAATCATGGGGTATAATAGAGGACCTCGCCCTCTATGACAACGAAAGTTGGGATGACCCCCGTGAGCTGCCCAAAACCGTTAAGGCAATCTCCTTGCCTCCCATCGACTCACAACCTTCCGACCGTAGGATGATTAAACTTGAAGATCAAGTAAAATTCCTAATGAGTTCCTACGAAAATCCTAAGTCTTCACACCATGTGAACAAAGTTTCTTCCTCGTGTGAGCCGTTTTGTGATCCTCATAACAAGCGCACTAGCACTCGATCCCCCGAACATGCTTCCGTTGACTACGCATCCTCGCGTATTAATGGAACGGGAGGAAGATTCCCTACAATACCCGGACCAAGGAATTTCAATGAAACCCGAGAGGCATGGAAAGACAAGCCCGACTTCTACTGGGGACAAACCAAGGAATTCACTTCCAATGATTTTTCATGGCCCCCACCTAACGGTCCTAACCAACAAAACATCGAAGGGATGTTGCAAAACCTTGTTGCATCCCAAGAATCCCAAATAGCTAAGCTCTCGGACCGCTTTAACCAACAACAAGCCGAAATGGATAGGAAGATAGACAACCTTTTGAAAGCCATAACCAATAGTGATAGGAAGGTTAATGCTATCTCAACTCCCGAGCCTTCCGGTGTAGAGATTAAGGACTCAAGTAAGCTAGCTAAGCACGTTCAATTCGTCAATACCATCGCCTTAGTTAAACCTAATGGAACAAATGACGAAGAGGACCATACACTTGAGAATAATGAAACAACCGAGGAAGTAGATGAAGTAGACAATGACTATTTCAATAAGTTTCCTATGGAAGAAGAACTATCTCGCCACCCTCACTTAGTGCTTGACCTCCGTCACATGTATGTTAGGAAAAGCCCTCGAATCAAGTTTGGGAACCCTTGGAATCTTAACATACCATATTTCATAGGAAACCTTTTTGTGGCAAAGGCCTACATTGATCGAAAATCCCCAATCAACATAATGACTAGCACCTACTACAATTGGGTAATGAAGAAGCCTATTCCAACTAGGCAAGACCCCGATAATCCTAAGGTTAAGTGCAATTTTCTTGGTAGAGTTAAGGGATTGCCCCGTTTATGTAGGTAGTTTCTCGTTTTCTACGGACTTCATAATTGTGGATGATATTAGCACGGCTATAGACCCTAGCTTGTCCCATGTTATTCTAGGAAAACCTTTCATAGAAAGCACCGGGATGACCTATGATCCCTCGTTAGGAGTAGTGCGATTCAAGGATGAGACCGATGACATAGCTTACCAAATGCCGTTTAAGATTGAGAAGTTTTCATCACTCTCTAATGATGAAAAGGAACTTAAACTGTCGGTTTATTATTGGAATGATGAGGATAGGGAAAAAGGAGTAGATTATGTTATGGCTAAGATTTTCGGATTCTATAAGGATTGCTTGAACTTAGGACCGAAATATAGGACCGAAATATAGGACCAAGTGGGGAGAGGACGAACTCTTAGAGAGGTGCATCATAGGGCACTTCTACAACATGGAATCCCCCATTAGAGACCGTCAAGGTGGCGGTAATGAAGTAACGTAGGAGCACGACTACGAGTCTAGCTACAAGACTCTTAAATAAAGAAAAGCGCTTCGTGAGAGGCAACCCATGCTTAATTGTTTGCTTGTTAGTGTCATATGTCTTTTATTGATTGTTTATTCTCATGTTTAAATTTGTAAAAATGCTTTATTTTGTTTTTAACCTCGTCTTAATTGCATATAAAGTTATTTTACATAAAGGATAAGTGTAGGGAGGATTACACACGTTTTCAAAAGAAATGTAAACATGAGAATAAAAATTCACTAAAAGATATATATGTGTGTTTGTTCGAGTCAAATGCTTGTATCGAGTCATAATGGATATTTTGCAGAAATTTTTCCAGATTCTAAAGATATAAATTTTCCATAATTTTTTTCAGAAAATCACAGACCAGTTTTTGTCAGGATAACCTGACGGCGTTAGGATCGCAACCTGACGGCGTCAGGAAGGATTAAAAACAACAGATTACTTTTTTCTCGTTTTCTGAGCTACTTAAATTTTTTTTGGAATTTTCCAGGTCTTAATTTTACAGAAATTCTGTAAACATCCATTCCACAAGCATTATATCCTAGTTTAAATCGAGTCTTATATATATTATTACCGCCGATTTTACACGAAGGTTTCGTTTGTTTTCTTCAAGTGTGCAGGTTTAATTTATCAAGAAGAAGTTACATAAGATTGGAAGGAGTTTTTCACGCATAAATTCTTCTTGGAAAGGATTTAACCACTACTTTACACACGGATCCTACCGAGCTAATCAGGGGAGTACTAGTTTCTTTCGTTTTTAATTACCTTCCATTATCATAACTTTGATACTTTTGGGGAACATTGGGGACAATGTTCAGTTTAAGTGTAGGGAGGGAAAATAAAACGGGAACTTTAAAAATATGCTTATCCTTGAATGTTTGCTTTGTCCAATTGTATTTGTGTAATAAACCATGAGAAAATGTCGGTTAGGGTAATTTGGCACCAAATTTAAAATTTTTCATGACATATAGGAGTGGGCCATTAGTCTTAATAAAAACGTCTCATGGATAGGAAGTTGCATGACTAGCACAAAAACCCTTTACCACCTAAATTCCACCCAAAATGTGAGGATCGCCCTTAGATTAGTAGGAATTAAAAGCATTCATCTTCAATGCTTAGAGTGTGAACCGGTAGTATATTAGATTCTAGAACTTGTTTTGTGATGCATTCTGAGATCGCAAGTAAGACTACACTTGTGTACTTAGGAATAACTAAATGATAAGAGGCATTAGGATAACCCTTGTTTGATACCCATAATATAATTACTTCTTCCACATTGGTTGAGTAATTCCCCCACACCCTTTGCGTTGTACTCATCTTTAGTACACGATACCCCTAGTTAACCCCTCAGAGCCTATCTTTTTCGTGGTTCTCGTGATGTTTTGGTTTTTCCAGAATATCAATGAAGAGCATTGTTTACACCCCACCCCCAAATATACACCCAAATCGCCTTAGCCTACCCTGTATGCACTCACTTTTAGTGCATTATTGTTATCACCCTAAACCCTTAGTTCAATTATCTGGTTGCTTGCATGAGTTGCTAAGTCGAGTCATATCCTTTGTATACAGTTTTGGGACGATTGGGATTCACGGGAAAAGTTAAAGTTTATGAAATGACGGGAAGGGAACGTTTAATTTAAATTCCCTTTTGTTTGCGTAATAATGTACCCCAAGTGTTTTGAACTTTGCAATTCAGGTCAAATTAGTGTTAGAGTAATAAAAACTCAAGTGTAGGGACGTGCCTATAAATCCCTATTATTTTGATGTTACTATTGAGGATGGTAGAGTAAAAGTGTATGAAAAAAAAATAGAAAAAGAGAAAAAAAAAATAGAGTGAAAAAAAAAAAAAAAAAAAAAAAAAAAAAAAAAAAAAAAAACATACGGGCTACCATCCTACATCTATTCTTTAAATTTATGTTCGTTTATTTCAGTTAGCTAGAGTCTAGAGTGTCGAGTCTTGGCTTAGCAACGCCATTCTTCGTATGCATTTAACATAGAGATTTTTGACTTACCACCACTATATAGCCTATCACACCAAACCCTTTGTTTCCCTACCGTAAGCCTAACGTTACAACCCTTTAAAGACCTCTTTGATAGTCTTTCCTAGGTGCTTACGCCAAAGCGATGGAGGTTTGATCTATTCTCAAGCCTATGGTAATCTATGTACTAGGACCGGTTAATGAGTGTTTATCTTCCATTTCCAATTTGTTATATTTCATATACACCCGAGAGAGATGTGAGTATCCAAACACCCCATGTGAGGTGCTAGTATGTAATTTCCGTGCTTGTTATGACTTTTGCGGGGCTTATATGTGTTGTGGACTGTTTTAAACAAATGATTCATGACCTCTAACTTATAAATTAATTGGCTAAAAGCACATTTGCTTGAGGACAAGCAAATACCAAGTGTAGGGATATTTGATAAGGTTTTAAAAGGTACCTTTTTGAGGGGTCGTTTAAGCCCTTATTTGATCACTTTTGCATCCGTTATTGCTTAATATCGTTCCTTTTCACCTTTTAGGTCTCTTGAAGGCAAAATGATGGAATGGCACTTATTTGGACGAAAAGGCGCGAATATACGAAGAAAATGGCCAAAGTCAGAATCAAGACACTCAAAGCTGCTGAAAACATAAGGTGACGGCGTCAGGTGTTAAATTGCGACGCCGTCGGAGGATTTTGTGATGGGACAGAAGCCAAAACTCCTATTTTCAAGTGACGACGTCAAGTTATAAAAGAGTAGGCCGTCGCAACTCAGACGGCCTAGACGCAATCCAGACGGCATCAGAAGCTGAAGAGGACGGTGTCACATGCATAAGGTGACGCCGTCGCAAGTCTAACGTGGCCAAGACGAAACCCTAATGACGGCGACCCGACGGCGTCATAAAACATAAGGTGACGCCGTCGCAGATGTAATCTTATATATAGAATCCGAATTTTTCAGTTTTAGTGTGTAGTCTTTTGGAGTAAAAACCTAAACCGAACCAAGGCTGTCTTGTACAGTATTTTAGGGTTCCAAACCCTATCTTACACCAAGATAAGTTTTTTACTTCATTAATACAATTATGTCTTTGATTATTTGTGTGTATGCTTGCATGTTTTCCATGTACGGCTAATTTACTTGTGTGTTTGCTTAGGGAATATGAAACTTGATTATTGAATATTGATTGGTTGTCTCTTATCTTAGTTGATTAATGATCTAGTAATGCGATAGGTTATTCGTTGTGTACTTAATGCTTGATTAAATCTTTGTGAACCTTAGAATATGACTCCTTGAGTAGTTGTAAGCTAAACCATCCAAAGAGTGCCTTAGAGTAAGAGTTTATTATCCCTAGTGGGTTTTGTAGACGAGACCCTTTGGTAAGTTCAAAGAGTTAGGGAGAAACGCATACCCTACAACCTTAGACACACAACGCAACTAGGAATAAGGACGTGACAATTCAACCACCAATAGGAGATAATTAAGGAGTAGTAAAACCTAAGTAAACACATCTTTAAACTATCATACGAGCACACATTAATTAGACATAGACTACATACACCTTAGATTAGATAATTAGATAAGTAGAGTAATCGGTAGAAATACCAACCCCCCAAATTCAGACCTCGAGATTCGTACCTTTCCTTTCCTTAAAAAATCTAAAAAGATAAAAAATAATCTTCCTCAACCCCAACCTTAGCGTAGTAACTTCTCACTAGCATTCCTATTCCCCTAGAGAACGATATCAATACCCGTGGCTTACCCTAATACTACACTACAATGATTAGGTTCACTGCATAGGGTGTTGAAAAACTTGCTCGACGAAAAGGAAGTTCTTTTGACCCCGAACGACGCGTGTAGCGTTATCATTTGGGCCTAAGCATAGGCTCATGGGATTACTACATAAGCCTAATACTAATTACAAACATATAAGCCTAATTAGCAACCTATTACAATATTAATGACCAACACTTGAATAGTAGTTACATGTAATCCCAACAATCTCCCCCTAAGGGTTGGTCATCAAATAGATATGGTTGTTTGAAGTCTTTCTAGCATTCATCTTTCTTGCAAGTAGAGATTCTTTGAATTCTTTGACTTTATCAGCTTGGCGTCGTTGTTTTCTTTGTCCATTGTTCTTTGTGGTTGAGGTGATCATATGTTGTTGTCTGCCATTCGTCAACTTCTTTGGTTAGGTGTCTCCACTTGTTTCTCCACCATGCTCACACTTGTTATAAATTTGACTTTCCAATGAAGTTCTCGAGTCTTTAGACTTTGTAGATTCTTTGATTTTGACGAAGAATCATCTTGAACTTGGTGTTGCCATTGATTTGATGAGAACTTTCATGTGTGATGCTTTTGGTATGAGAATGGGAAGATGGTGCGGTCTTTCCTCCAAGGAACAATCATCAGTACCTGCATGAATGAGTTAGTGAAAAAAATACCAATCGATTACGGTGGACATTTCTAAAAGATTTGACCACTAAGATTGTTTTACTGATGAATGTCTTGATTCCATTCACCTTGGTCGGGCAAATCAGCTGTCCAAATCCCGTTGAGGGACAGTTGGCATTACATTGAATGTTCAAGTAATGACCCACATCTTCAAGACTCGATTCTTGAAAGGAATCTCCCTAGCGGGATTTCCAGCACTTAAAAGTTCGAATGTCGAGGGTGTTAATAGCATAGTGTGAAAACACATCTCTAATTCTTTAAAAGGCTGTTCCTGAACTAGAGGCCATCAAGTAGGCTAACACGATATACCGAAGTATATCTACAGTTCAGGTGAGTTGCTGAGGTACACCAAATGATCACCTCACGATGGTAGACCATTTGAGACACACTAAGCGTAACCCACAAGGAGTTACCGAAGTGACCTGCTGTCAGGGCTGTTTGATGTTGACCCTGGCAGGAGTTTCCATTCAATCACTGAGGATCACAATTGTGAAACCTCTCATAAATGTTCTCGGTAGATTGTTAAGATCTGCGTAGGAATCTAGAATGTGTCACTTGTGTCCTTATTGTTGAACAACAAGTGATGGACAATCAAGTGTTCCAAGAGATCTTTTAATGAATCTCGTGGCTCTAGACTCGATTAGTGCACTTTGGTTTTCCTAAGCAGAGACTAGGGAGAGTGTCTCCTTCTTCAATATCAACGATCTCTAAGAGAAAGTCGATATATTACAGAGGGTTCCCTATGAGAATGAAACAAGCTCTTTTGAGAGAACTTGAGTGGCTTAGAAAGTTTAGTGCATTGGGTCACTCGGTCCATGACGACTTTGTCTTCAATACTGGTTTCATCTTTGTGAAAACAAGTAGCATATGAGTTGAACCCGGTGTCTGCCCTAAGTTGAATCATATGGAGGGCTATTTATTTTCACCCTTTTCTTTAACTTTTCTTTTTTATTCTTCAATTCATTCTTCCTCCGTTTCTCATATTCTACTTTTTCAATCATACCTAAGCACTTCTAATTTCTAACTATTGGTGATGTCCTTGGGTAGATCCCTCCAGCTCTGGCGGATCATAGGATGTTTATTCCTAAATTTAGTCACCTTATAACTCCATGACTATCCTATGTTGCCATAAAACCATTTACATGAAAATCTCTCAAAGCGTTTATGAATAGAAACATATTTTGAAACACTTTAAGACTCTTGTATTTTCCGAAATACTCCCCATCCACATGTGGTTATGAGTTTTGACTGAAATCTGTATAGTGAGGGTAGAGCGCGCGCTTTTGAATTGATCGACTCCTGATAGACAATTCCTCGCAAGTCACGGTTACGTTGTATAGTTAAAAAGTTCCATTGTCAGCTTTTAGGTGACAACTAGCTCTAATAACCACCTTGAAGATGTGAACAAACCTTGAAAAGGTTGTGAAACCCGTCAAAGTTCATGTCTATCAAGATTTTCTCGAATTGGTACGGTCTACTAAAACATGTCTTGAAGACAAGTCTTTTCGATTACTGATATTTCAAAGCTCGTCAATTCATGGGTAAAGTCTTAGCACTCTGAGATTCCATTTACTTTCCAACATATTTTGATCACATATATTTTTCTCCCCCTCAAAAATGGCATTAAAATGGCATGTTGATGTCATTTTTGATGAAATATTGATTTTAAAATATGACCATTCTGAGTTTTGCGGGAAGATTTCCATAAGAAATTTTTGTTTATACAAAATAGTTTGCAAATACTCCCCCTTATCAATTACTATTAACTTTTGAGGTTTTCAAATACGAGAGGGAATACTTGTTCTTTGAGCAAAATTATGAAAATATTTAAAGTTTGATTAATTTTACTCAAAAGTAAGAAGCTTTCGCTCCTTAAATTAGGATTGTGGCACTAAAGCGTACCTCAGGGTCCTTTCTTTACAAGTACGGGTTGTACACAATACCAACTACCGAGGACATTGGAACATCAGAATAGGAAAACTCGTTCTTCCTCCCACATAGCTGTCCAGCCTCCTCATCTGATAACGGTGAATCAACCTTTCATCGATCTTCTTGATAAACCTACGAACATCCCTTTGATCCTGAGAATTCCATCTTTTACTTTTGCTTTTACCCAACTCAATATCCTTCAACCGATAAGCCAATCCATCTCGAACCGTCTTTAGAGTATCCTCGCAGAACTTATGGATCTTATCGAACGCCATGAAGCAATTACGGTGATTTTCAATTCGGTGGGCGAACCCAAATTTTGGTTTATGAAAGAGTCTGTATTGAGGTTCTTGGTTGACTTCATTGAAGTGTAGAAGCGGTGCTGTAAGGTTGAGTTTCTTTTGATAACTTCCGACCCCGAGATGGAGATCTTCAACACATTCTTGGGTAATCTTATTTTGGATGAATACAAGGAGAGCAGTGATGTACTTACGCTGAATGTCTGTTGGAAACTGACACATCCTTCCTTGTACCTTGAGGAGATACATGTCTTCAGTGTCATTAAGAGACAAATCATGAAAGTCAGCTTCGGAGAACTCGTACTCCTTTTCATCTTGGAGTTTAACCACAATCTTGTTTAAGAAGGAGTAATCTCACTTTGAAGCCATAGAAACAAACATAATAGAAACTATCCTTTGATAATGCTTCATAACCTTGCTTGACTTGCCGAGTCTGTTGCTCCTGTAGAAAAGCCTTCACCTTTCTGGCCAGTAATGAATCCCAAACAGAGCATCTTTGTCGTACTCCACTACTTTGTCAACAAACAAGCCGGTGGCGTCTTCTCTAATAGCTTTGTTGGTGGAGAATGAGGCAGCCGGTATGTTGAAGGTTAAGGATGTAGCAAATCTCTTGCTGATGGAGCTTCCGCGTTGAAGAAACTCAAGGTCGTTGTTAAATAAGAACTTGAACGAAATCCTGGATTATTCGGGTCGGCTGATCGTAGTGAGTGGCTTGGTGACTCGTTGTCAATTATAATATATTCCAAAGGTAACACAAACGGTTAGGTTTGTGTCCCCGGATCGTTCCAAACGAAGGATGAATGGAGTTTATAACTCACGTCGCGTTCACATGAATTCAAATGGGGAAAAAGGTGAAATAAAGGATTTCTATACAACAAATGATAAACAAAAGCTAAAAATAACACATAAGGCATCTAAAACAATAAAACAAAAATTTATAACCTAAAACACACTAAAAACCTAAAAACGCGCGCGCTCGCGAAAACCAGAGCCTAAAACGTAAAAATTATGAAATAACGAACCTAGGAATGCGAAACTAATTTTCCTACGCTCTAAATGAAAAAATAAAATTTTGGGAAGAAGCAGAATATTTTTTGACTTTTTAAATAATTATTGTGAATTAAAAACTAATTATTAAAAATATCAAATGAAAATGAAAAATTGTGAAATTTTCTGGAAATTACTTTAGAATATGCTAAACATGAGAAAAATAAAAATTCTGAAAAATAAGCACTTAGAAAGCTGAAATAATCCAAACTGTTTTAATGACTTAAAGATGAAAAGGATACTTAAAGAATTTGATTGTGCAAGAACTAACAGGACAAGTCCCAAGGGCATACTAGTAGAGGGTGTTGGTGTGGAGCTTGTGTGTGGGTGAACTGACCTGGGTTCGAATCCCAGGCAGTGCATTTTTTTCCATTTGATTATTTTTTGATTTTTCTCTTTAACAAACTAATAAATAAGCTCAAAATAAACTTTTGTAAAATAAAACCCTTTTTTAAAATCACTAATTTGAACAGATAAAAAGCAAAATTAAGGAATGAATTAGCAAAACCCAAACTTCTAAGAAAATCAAAATAAGCTCAATTAAGCTACTCAACTCCTATTAAGCTATGGAACTAAAATAAGCTAAATCCTAAACATAAAACTTAACTAAAGATGAACACTCAAAAGCAGTACAATAAGGTAATTAAGGGCAGAATAAGCAAAAAGGGTAACAAATTCAATATTTAATCTATAAAACCAAACACACCTTATATTTTAAAGAGGCACCTAATAAGCTAGATGAGGTTATCTAATAAGCTAAAGAGGCAAAGTAGAAAACTAAATGAACTAGGAAGACCTAAATGAGCAATCTAGTTAAGCAATAAGCTGATCAAGAGGGGAAATAAGCACTCATTATACTATTGTAGCAGCAGACTAAGCGGCAGCCTATGAGGGAATTGCAGGCCAAAATTAAGCACACAAATAAGCACTATAGGATTGAATAAGGCAAAACAGATTATCTCTAAACTATAAATTACAAGCTGAAACAAAAATCAAGCAACAAGATCAAAAGGATAAGCAGATAATCAGCTTTTTCAAAAGCTGATTTGGGACAGAACAGGGACAGTTCACAGAACAAGGGAACATATAAGGCTACTTTAAGCAGATCTATAATCAATCTAGAAACCTTAATTTGCAAAAGTAGCTCAAAACAGATAATCTTTGATATACTAAAAACATGTAAAACCAATTAAAACTACCTTTGAAACTAATTTAGACCTTAGAAAATACTGATGAATAGACAATTTTGGGACAGAAAAAACTAATGACAGAAACTTTTTGATCAAAAGCTTAAAACACAAAATGATTTCACAAAACTGAAAACTATGATCACATAAGCTTTAAAACCAATAACAGAAACCAATTGAATCAAATTTAACTCACCAAAGCCATTTAAACCTTAAATCAAACCAAATCCAAACTATCCTTTAAATGAACAAAAATGCATTTCTAACTTTAAAAGCTTGATAAAAATCGTCTTAAACTGAATGGAAATGATCAATAAACATGTAACTCAACATTTTAATAGATTGAAATTAGAAATTAAGCTTAAAACTGACTTGACTTTTGTTTTGACTAAATTTTACTTCTATTGACTATTTTGCAAAAGTCTTGAAATTAACAAATTAATTCACTAGTGAGCTTACATAAGTTTAATAAGCTTAAGTAAGCTCAAATGAACAGTACTTAAATGCTTAAAACAAGATTCTAAATAATTAAAGCTTAAAACAAGTAATTAAAAGGGAAAGGGAAAATTGCATTAATAGAGATTTGAAGTTACTAATTACAATGAACTAAGTAATAAGCTACTGAAAAACAATTAAATTGACAGAAAATAAACAAATGGAAATAATTTCTCTAAAGCATGAGAAACTAGAGAGCAATCTTCTGTGGAGGATGGGGGTATGTATAAGCTCAAGCTAGGATTTCTAGGAGGCTCTGAGGCTTCTGGATTCTTAATATTGTCCATCCAATATCAGCTTCATCTTTAAGCTAAATCTTGAGCGTTGGATCATGTGCCTTGCTTCTCACTTCACACGGATTGCCAACATAGTAATCCTGATATGTCAGGAGTGATGTCATTTGGGGAAGACGCATGAATAGTACCCTGGCCTTTAGGAGGGAAGGGGCTTTTGTGGGATTTATTATTTTTATTTGTTTGTTTGAGTGGGTAGTAGTAAGGTGAGTTGACTGGGTATAGACTCCTTTGACTTGGGTAACATGATAAAAAATGATTAGGGGAAAAATAGGACACGGGTATATTAATTTGTGGAATGGGATTGGTTTGGTTATGGGGTAGGATTGGGCTTGGGTAAAATGGGGTATTGGATAGTATTATCTTTTGGACTTGGATTTGTATCCGGATGTTAAAACAAGGACCATTCATGTTATTTTGCAAATGCCAAGGACCAAAAGTATAATTTGTGAAATGGTTTAGGGTAAGTTTGGTAAATTGGTAAAATAAGGGATGTGAGGATAAAAATGGTAAATATGGGTAGGTGAAGGGTTGATTGTGAAAATTGGGTGAATGAAGGGTTTAAAGGGTAAAATTGGGTAAGGTTAAGGGTAAGTTGTGAAAATATGGTAAAATGAAGGTGAAAATGTGAAAAATTCCCAAACATGATCCAAGACCCGTAAAATGATTCCCGGCTCTGGCTTTTGCTATCTTCTCTTTCTCGTGCTCGGTTTTCTTCTGTTTTGTCTTTTCTTTGTCCGTTTTGCGATATGCATACCTGCACATGCATAAACTCAAGAAACACATAAATATTAGGCGTTAACGGCTCGTTTCTGGTTTATTTGGGTCGGTTTTGATAAAGAAAAGGTATATGTTTTCACATATATCCAAATCCTCGAAACTAATGTATTGCCGTATCCTCACGCAATGTCATCAACTCACGCTTCTAAAACCAAAGATTCTAACGTCTTTCTACTAAAGCTATGAAAAGTAGCAAAGCTTCCTCAAAAGAGATTAAGAAACCCTTAATTTTAAAAATGCCCCATTTACCTTTTATATCACATATATAGATATAACGATTAAGCACTTTCCATTATTGTGACGTTTTGTTGAACTTTCATGTCTATCAATAACCCTCACATCTTTTTTAAAGATATTTTAGGATCACGGAATAGGAAACACAACTCTTGAAGAAGTACCCATACAAATAGAATTCATCGTCCTTGATTTTTCACGAGTTCCCATACTAAGCTTAAAATCGAAATCACAGCTAAATATGAATTTAGATACTAACACTACTCATGGAAGTTAATTATGTGATTACCTCTTGCTCCCATTTTCCTATTTTCCTCTATTCATTTTATTTATTGTGAGAAATGAATTTCTTCATATTCTCTCATTTTGATAAGTTTTTAGTCCGATAAAGATACAAAGTTTAGACGCTAAGTAGTTTTCTATCTTCTCTCGAGAATCGTTGTCTTAAAAATGAGGTCCACATAAAAGTGATTTTATTCATTTATATTTTTGACTTTTCCATTTTCCATTTTTTTTAATTTTATTTTATATAAACTTATACTTTTCATTGACGACATGTAACATAAGCTACGGAGCTTCACGAGGTAATTCCAATACCTTACACCTACTCTGAGTAAAGGATCCAAGGGCCTTTAAAATGGAGAATTCCAAGACTCTAAACGTTCATGAAATGAGGATCCAAGGGTGTTAGACCAAGACCTTACACAATCCCGGATAGAGGTCCAAGGGCCGGTGCAAGAGGGTAGCCAAGACCTAAAACCTTTTGAAAATAAGGATCCAAGGGCCCGATCTTGAACCGCAGCTCATAACTTAATTATTCAAACTTATTTATTATGTGAACTTGATGTGTACCCAATTTTTAAAACAAGGATTCTCTTAAGAAGATAAAAACCTAATTATCGCCAAAACCTAACACCTTTAATTACTATTTTATTTTTGTGGTGATACAATTTTGTGAGAGCAAGAAGCTACAAGTACCTTCGATGAGCTCTAAAGAGAACCAACTACTCCACGCTTAGCATCTAAACTCATAAATAACTCTATCATTTCTCGATCTCCGCAAATTTAAAATCTCAAATAATGAGATCCGCGAATGCTTAGCCGATAATTTAATTATCAATGGTTAAGGGAACAAGCTAGGGCTCAACACGCCCGGTCAAGTCATAATTCTATTCCTACTCTCACCAGTGGAAAGTCAACAAGGTGTCAAAACATATACATTATTTTGCAAATGCTTCGTCAAATAATCTCAAGTCTCGCATTTTAAAAGTCAATTAGGGAAACTTGAAAAGTCTTGGCCTTGTGAGCTAGAATTTGCATTTTAAAGCTTCTTGTCTAAGAGACTGCCAAAACTTTTTAATCAAAAAGACTAGCAAAAGCTTCAAAATTTTTTAAAATTTTCTCATTTTTTTCAACAATTTTTTCATTTTCGAAGGAAAAACGGGGTTGCGAAAGTGTAAGGCAAAAAACAAGTGCGGTCAAATCAAATCGAAGATTACCCCCCACACTAAAACGAAACATTGTCCTCAATGTTTAAAGGAAAAGGTTCTCAACGGAAATCTAAAAGCCATTTATTAAGTATGCTCAAAGATAAACGTTACTCGATAAGATTTAGGATATCGAATTTTCATCAGTAGCGAAACATGAAACTCGAGTGGAGAAAAGACAAAACATCTAGCACGAGAGTCTTCATATCGATGAAGTCCTAGACAAAAACATCACAAACAACCAAACACGAGAAATCGAAGAGGCAACCCCTCACGTCACTATTTAGAAAATAGAAAGAAGATAGAAGGATAAGCATGCGTTGCCACCCACGAAGCGCTACTGTTTTTGTTCAACGAGTCGCTAGCTTGACTCATCCTTGAATTCATTTGTCCTTGGGGGAGCAAGTGTGGAATTCATCAATCATGAAAATTTCGGGTCCAAAAATTTTGTCTTCACACGACGGTTCAATGGGATACTTGATGGAGATCTCATCAGTGAAGAAAGAATCATCATCACATGACGGAGGAGATGAGTCATAATATAGAGGTGGGACAAGTGGTGTGCTCTGAGAGCTAGCAATTTCCACCACTTCCGTTATGGTCTCTGTATCGGACTCAGACATTTCATCAAAAAGAGGATTTACTCCGTTAAAAGTTTAATCATTATTAAATTCAAAAAGTGGATTTGAGAAAATCTCGGAAGTAACCTCAGAAATGTTAAAAGAATCATCACGAAAAGGAAAATCATATTCATCGTCGGATATATCCTCAGACTCACTTGGGATTGAGAAAAGTTCCTCAACACTAGACGATTCTGTTTCCGGAATAGTGCTGAGATGCTCGTCCCCCATTATGAGAGAGTCTTCGGGATCAAAACTTTTGGGTGAAATTGGATCATCGACCTCTTCCGAAAGGAAAACACTTCTCTCAATCGGCGTGAGTGAAGGGGAAGAGTCAGAAACATAAGGTTCTGAAATGGGAGTGGGATTGCCACTTGAAGAATAGTCATAAATGTCATCGACCTTATCGTAATCATATATATCTCCTATGTTCTTCATATTCTCATTCGCCAATAATTCTCTCGTACTTTTACCTTTCTCGACGGGAGTGGGATTCCCACTCGGAGAATCATCATAAACGTCAACATATATAGCTCCTATGCTCTTCATATTCTCTTCCGCCAACAATTCTCCCATACTCTTTCCTTCTTGCTCATTCTGGATGGGAGTGAGATTGCCACACGGAGGCGTATATTCCTCATCAGAATCAGAAGCGTCATCATAGTCGTAACGAGAGGTTTCCAATATTGGGAGCTCACTTTAGCGGCTTGTTCTTCAGCTAATAATTCACTATAAGTTTTCTGATGAGAATCTTTTTTGGCAATTTTCTTAACCAAATCCTTAGCCTCGTTTAACAAAATTATCATATTTTGAACAAATTCTTGAGGAAATGGCTGAGGTTGTAGTTGAATCATTTGGTATTGCGGAGGTTGGTAATAAGAATAGTCATAATTGTTACAAAAAACCTGCTCATAGACAAGCGGGCTCTGTGTTTGACAATCGTAGTTAAAGTACGGACCTCCACAATACTCACAACAGTATGATTGTTGTGACGGATTCGGTGAATTGTATCGATAAGGGTCATAACCAAAGGCTGAATTGTTAATTTGAGCTGGATATTGAAAACCTTGGTGAGGAACTCCACAACACTAACAAGAGTATTTTTCTGTCTCATGGTACGGGGGTTGGTTAAGGAAATTGGTTGTCTCATTGTAGGGATTTTGGTCATAGACAAACCCGTTTCCCAAATTCACAAAGCTACAACCGGGGCAATTTCCACCATTTTGAGGTCCCCCGCACCATTGACAACCATATTGCTAAGACGAAGACATCGAGAAGAATTAAACAGATAGAGGGTCAAGAATATTATTTTTGGGTTTTGATAAATAGAAAACATAAAAGGAAAAAAAATTTGAAGATGAAAATCTTTTTGGTTTTTATAAGAAAACTTTGAAAACACAATATTTTTAGTAACCGATTCGTCAATCGATAATCGTTTCTTTCAAGACTACGCACAGAGTGGCAGAAGAGAAGAGTGGATCTCTTTTCGGTTTGCTATTTGATGTCAAAACCTCCTTAAACCCCTTGTATAGGTTGTAATCTTAAAATAATCCGAAAACAATCGACTTCACGATTTATTTTGTTGGTTTTTTACTTTTTTTTGGTATTTTAAACACTTTAGGAAAAGGTTTTTGGTTTTTTATTTTTTTTTGGTTTTCATAAAAGATAATATTTACAAAAACAAACGATAACTTCACGGGGAAGGATCTTCAAAAACACGCGATCGGAACGGGAATCAAAACTCACTTCAAGCCTTCCCCGACAGTGGCACTAAAAATTGACTTGTTGTCAATTATAATATATTACAAAGGTAACACAAACGGTTAGGTTTGTGTCCTCGGATCGTTCCAAACGAATGATGAATGGAGTTTATAACTCGCGTTGCGTTCACGTGAATTCGAATGGGGAAAAAGGTGAAATAAGGGATTTCTATACAACAAATGATAAACATAGACTAAAAATAACACATAAGGCACGTAAAACAATAAAACGAAACATTTATAACCGAAAACGCACTAAAATCAAAAAAACGCGCGCTCTCAGGAAAAACCCGAGCCTAAAACCTAAAAATTATGAAATAATGACCTTTGGAATGCGAAACTAATTTTCCTATGCTCTAAATGACAAAATAATATTTTGGAAAAAAGCGGAATATTTTTTTGACTTTTTAAATAATTATTATGAATTAAAAACTAAAAATGTAAAAACTAATTATTAAAAATATCAAATGAAAATGAAAAATTGTGAAATTTTATGGAAAAATAATTTAGAATATGGTAAACATGAGAAAAATTAAAATTCTAAAAAATAAGCAATTAGAAACTGAAATAAGCCATACTGTTTTAATGACTTAAAGATGAAAATGATGCTCAAAGAATTTGATTGTGCAAGAACTAACAGGACAAGTCCCAAGGGCATACTAGTAGAGGGTGTTGGTGTGGAGCGTGTGTGTGGGTGAACTGACCTGGGTTCGAATCCCAGGCAGTGCATTTTTTTTATCATTTTATTATTTTTTGATTTTTCACTTTAACAAACTAATAAATAAGCTCAAAACAAACTTTTGTAAAACAAAACCCTTTTTTAAAATCACTAATTTGAACAGATAAAAAGCAAAATTAAGGACTGAATTAGCAAAACCAAAACTTCTAAGCAAATCTAAATAAGCTCAATTAAGCTACTCAACTCCTATTAAGCTATGGAACTAAAATAAGCTAAATCCTAAACATAAAACTTAAGCTAATTAAGGGCAGAATAAGCAAAAAAGGTAGCAGATTAAATATTTAAGCTATAAAACCAAACACACCTTATATTTTAAATAGGCACCTAATAAACTAGATGGGGTTATCTAATAAGCTAAAGAGGCAAAGTAGAAAACTAAATGAACTAGGAAGACCTAAATGAGCAATCTAGTTAAGAAATAAGCTGATCAGGAGGGGAAATAAGCACTTATTACACTGCTGTAGTAGTAGACTAAGGGGCAGCCTATGGGGGAATTGCAGGCCAAAATTAAGCACACAAATAAGCGCTATAGGACTGAATAATGCAAAACAGATTATCTCTACACTATAAACTACAAGTGGAAATGAAAATCAAGCAACAAGATCAAAAGGATAAGCAGATAATCTGCTTGGAAAAAGCTGATTCGAGACATAACAGGGACAGTACACAGAACAGGGGAACAGACAAGGCTACTTTAAGCAGATCTATAAACAATCTAGAAACCTTAATTTTCAAAAGTAGCTCAAAACAGATAATCTATGATATACTAAAAACAAGTAAAACCAATTAAACTACCTTTGAAACTAATTTAAACCATACAAAATAATGAGGACTAGACAATTTTGGGACAGAAACAACTGATGACAGAAACTTTTAGATCAAAAGCTTAAAACACAAAATGATTTCACAAAACTGAAAACTATGATCACATAAGCTTTAAAACCAATAACAGAAACCAATTGACTAAAATTGAACTCACCAAAACCATTTATACCTTAAATCAAACCAAATTCAAACACTCCTTTAAATGAACAAAAATGCATTTTTAACTTTAAAATCTTGATAAAAATCGTCTTAAACTGAATGAAAATGATCAATAAACATGTAACTCAACATTTTAACAGATTAAATATAGAAATTAAGCTTAAAACTGACTTGACTTTTGTTTTGACTAAATTTGACTTCTGCTGACTATTTTCAAAGACTTGAAATTAACAAATTAAATCACTAGTGAGCTTACATAAGCTTTAATAAGCTTAAGTAAGCTCAAATGAAAAATATTTAAATGCTTAAAACAGGATTTTAAATAATTAAAGCTTAAGAAAAGTAAATAAAAAGGAAAAGAGAAAATTGCATTAACGAAGATTTGAAGTTACAAATTACAATGAACATTGAAAAACAATTAAACTGACAGAAAATAACTAAATGGCAACAATTTCTCTAAAGCATGAGAAACTGGACAACAATCTTCTGTGGAGGATGGGGGTATTTATAAGCTCAAGCTAGGGTTTCTAGGAGGATCCGAAGCTTCTGGGTCTTTAGTCTTGTCCATCCAATATCAGCTTCATCTTTAAGCTAAATCTTGAGTGTTGGATCATGTGCCTTGCTTCTCACTTCACACCGATTGCCAATGTGGCACTCCTGATATGTCAAGAGTTATGTCAGTGTGGTGTAAGGAGTTTTTTAGTAAGGGTACGGGCGGTATTTCATTTGGGGAAGACGCATGATTACTACCCTGACCTTTGGGAGGGAAAGGGCTTTTCTAGGATTTATTATTATTATTTTTTGACTAGGTATTAGTAAGGTGAGTTGACCAGGTATAGACTCCTTTGACTTGGGTTAAATGATAAAAAATGATTAGGGGAAAATAGGATATGGGTATATTAATTTGTGGAATAGGCTTGGTTTGGTTATGGGGTAGGATTGGGCTTAGGTAAAATGGGGTATTGGATAATATTATCTTTTGGACTTGGATTTGTATCCGGATGTTAAAACAAGGACCATTCATGTTATTTTGCAAATGCCAAGGACCAAAAGTGTAATTTGTGAAATGGTCATAGGGTAAGTTTGGTAAATTGGTAAAATAAGGGATATGAGGGTAAAAATGGTAAATATGGGTAGGTGAAGGGTTGATTGTGAAAATTGGGTGAATGAAGGGTTGGGTAAGGTTGAGGGTAAGTTGTGAAAATATGGTAAAGTGAAGTTGAAAATGCAAAAACTTCCCAAACATGATCCAAGACCCGTAAAATGATTTCCGGATCCGGCTTTTTCTCTCTTCTCTCTCTCATGCTCGGTTTACTTGTGTTTTGTCTTTTCTTTGTCCGTTTTGCAATATCCATACCTGCACATGCATAAACTCAAGAAACACACAAATATTAGGCATTAACGGTTCGTTTCCGGTTTATTTTGGTCGGCTTTGATAAAGAAAAAGTATATGTTTTCACATATACCACTTTGTCCAATCAGTGTAATAGGGTCCATGTTCCTTTGTTCAGTGATCAATGTTAGAATCCGGATTAAGCCAATCAATGTTATTGGACATTACACGGGCAATGTTCTCCAAGTGATATTCTAGCTTAATTGCACTTCCGGATCTTTCATTTAGTATTTTGAAAGAATCATTCTTGATCTAGCGAAGTTCCTTCTTGGTCATCTTCTTGATGTTGATCTGACTTTTGAGTACTTGGACTTGTTCCAATGTGCGACCATCTAAAGGATCTTGACCTTCATCGAGAGGTGGTTGCGCCTCTACCAATTTGTTGAACCACTCATATTCCTCCGTGTTATTGTTGTTTAACCAGGAGACAACTGAAGGTTTCTTTCCTTTCTTCCTTGAGTATGGTTCAGGTCTTGGTGATGGTTGAGACGTAGGTTGATGTTCCGGTTGAGACTCTGGTTGCTCATAATCCTCACCACTAGTGTATGTAAAGTGATCACGAATTTTCTCCAATGGTGGTATGGTTTCTTAGTCCTTTAGCTTTTCAGATGGAGGTTGCTGAGAAGCTTGTTGTGTAGAGGTAGGGGCAGCCTTAGTTAGTGGTGGTGGCATGGTTGATGAAGATCCTACATATTTCTTTTGTCTTTTTGCATTGGGATCTGGGTCTTTATCATCATCTTTCCTTGGTCACTTATCTTTCCTCGCATCTTCCTTGCAAGATGTACTAAGTTGTCAACCAACGAGAAGATCGTAGAGTTTGTCATCATCCTTGGTAAATGATGCAACTCTAGCAGCCATTTTCGTGACTAGTTCAGCAATCAAATCTTCTTCGGTAACGACTGGGGGCTTGATCGGTTTCGTTTCCATAACCACCGGTGTTGTCATGATGATCTGCTTAACCATGTGCTTGATCATGGGTTGAAGTTGTTTCTTGAAGAGTTCTCTTGTGACTTCAGGAATCTTATTAGAAAGAAATGCGTGAGTGTAGTTCATGATTTGCTCATATTTCTCCCTGAACATCCCGAGAGAAAAACTCTTGAATAGCATCTTTGGATTCTTGAAATGATGACATTTGTACTATAAGATCAGTGACTACTTCAGAAAATGTGTTAACTTGTTCTTGTAAACGGTTCTGCTTTCTTGTCCGAGATTGTTTCACCGCCTTTTGAATTTTGGATTTAGTAGAGACATCCAAGTATCAGTCCTCTTCTTAACTAATTTCGTTGTTGACTTTGTTGTTTCATGTGTTGGTGGAGGAGATGAATGTGATGATGATTCAGGCCTGGTGGAGGTGTCAAGTGGTGTTTTAGAAGACGGTTGAGGTTTCTGAGTTGGGTTGTCAAAAATATAGTTGTCGATTTCTTCTTCAATCGTTCCTCTTCAGCTCTAGCCGCTTCTACTTTAGCCTCTTTTCGTTTAATCTCCTCTGCAACCGCCAGAACATCATCATCGGTAATTCTTTCCTCCTGATCATGATCATGACCTCCATCATCATACATCTCCTCGTCATCTTGCTGTTCATCTTCCTGAGTTTGCTCTTTCTAAACGGTAATCTTTGTTATATCACCCGTGCCCTTACCGAGTTGATTAACCGGATCGGTTTGGAGGTGGGTGACAAGAGGTGGTTCTTCGGTATGTGGAGCACCACTGCTAGAACCTCCTACCCGTCAGGTTGATTTACCGCGAAGGTAGAGGCTTGGTGTTCCATCCTCTTCTACTTCAAAGTCTTTTGAAATGTTCTTTCCTCTTCCTCCGAATCATGCTCTAAGTTAGAATCATGTTGTTCTTCTTCAGCAAGAGGCCTTTTCCCTTTATCAGATTTGTTTCTTTCTTCAGTAGAAGTGTAACCATCAATATCTTCTTCAAGCTCCGTAATTGTTGGACTTTTCTGCTTGTCTTTCTCTGTGGTAGAGTCATCAATGCAAACTTCGTTGTAGATCACGCTTTTGTCTGTCTCTGAGTCCTCATCATTTTGTCATGTCGGCTCAGGAGAAGGTTCGGGCTTGACCACTTGAGTGGGAATTTTCCTCTTTACCACTCGTTTGGCGATCTTAGATTTTGACTTGGTTGTACTACCAGAACTTCCAACTTTCTTTGCTTTTGGTTTGACTGCTGGAGTAGTAATCACTTCATCCATGAACCCAACCCGCTTTACTTGCAGAGCCTCCCTATAATATCTTTGTGAGGGAGCGTCTTTGATCTTTTCACTGATGAGGCACGGAGGGAGTTCAACACCTTGTTTACGAGTGGTGGACCCCTGCAACCTAACTTATTTTAGGGTAGGCTCATTCTTCATGGTGTGCTTGTTGGGGTCATCAAGTCTCTTGGGAATGTCCTCATGCTTTCCGAGGATATTATGGATGATCAGCTTAGTGAAACGGACAAAAGGGATCTTGGTGCCTCCCTTTTTGAGATGCTGCATCATGTCCTCCCATAGGAGGCTAGCATAGATAATGTGATGAGCATGGACCATTCCCCAGAATATTTGCAAGTGCATCAGCTTGGGGTGCTCATGACCACTGTCTCTTCCCAAAACTGACTTGGCAAGCACGAGATAAAGTGTCCTCCATGGTTGAGGAATGTATTTCACGTCAACTCTGGAGTGAGTAGAGATAATCCCAGAGGACTCATCATACCCAAGTTGATCAAGAAATCCAGAATCTTTGTCTCCGTAGGAATTCTGACGTAATCAGCTGGAGAGTTGATAGCTGGAAGAAGTAAAACAACACGAAGATCATCCACAATAACCGTGACTTCATGAGTATGTAAAGTAACTTTAACCGCATCTTTTCCATCGATCTTCTCCATGGAATGCCAAAATTGATGGATATAGAAGTCAAGGACTTAAGATGATTTGGTGAGCATGAATATGTAGGGGTGCTGAAGAAGGATGTCCACAACAATTCTACATGAACATTCAGAGCAAGTAAAGTTGTTGAAGTCAACGCGAAGGTTGTTCTTGCAAATCACTCTGTCATAACCAGGTGCGAATGTATTGGCCATTATGAGTTCCACAGAGGCATTGACATCAGCTTGTTGTGCAGCCATTTTGTGATTTGAAAGTCATTAGACAAAGAAACAGACATAGAAAGACATAGTGTGCTAGCTTAAGTCTGATTCATTTTCTAAGTCCTTGTTTGATGATATCACATAGATATTTGTTACAAGTCCTAAGTCACATTTGTCCTTTTTCATGAAGTTGTGATGATAAGTTAAGTGAACCTGTTAATTTCGAAGTTTTATATGCTCATTTATCACTTAAACACAACATTTTAACTTTTGAATGCTTATTCGAAAACATATGAAAGTGACTTATTTGTAACAGATAACAGACTGGTGAATAGTAACTTATTAGTAACTTGGGTTTATTCGTAAAGATGGATGCTTATTCGTAATATTAAGCCTAATGCGTAAGATTATGCTTATTCGTAAGAATAACTTACGCGTAAGACATATTCGAAAGCATTATGCTTATTCAAAGGAATATGCCTATTTTTATGAATAGTGCTTATTCGTGAGAATAGTTCTTATTTGTGAGAATAGTTCTTATTCGTAACACAGTTCCCTTATTCGTAAGAATAAGGTTACGCATAAGAATAAGCCTTATTCTAAAAATAAAGTCTTATCCGTAAACAATTCCAAGTTTATGAATTTCTTTCATAGAAATTCGTAAGTCACTCTAGTTGTCTTATTCGTAAGGTTTATTCGTAAAAAATCTTCTTATTCGTAAACTTTGAAAACCTTATCAATTCTTATCGAATAATCCACCTGTTAACAAAAACATCCATTCACTGATTAAAATTCAACTCAAACATCATTTAGAACATAATAATGAATTTTAAACACATTTAACATTCACAGACTTCTTATTCGTAAAGGTTCTTAAACCCTAAAACCTTAAAGTTTCTAATAAGGAATCTGACCAACTGATTCAATCATAGTTTGTTTCATAGTGTTCATAGAGTGTGTATGAGAGATCCTAAACACATTTTAGCATCATTTGTCCACAAAATCAAAAGATTTAAACTGAACGTTTTCATAAACCCTAAATCTTTGATTTTGCACTTTGTGATGATTCTTGTCTAATTAAACGTTAAAACCATGTTTAATATCACTCCCTAACACTTTTTGGTTCATAAGCAAACATCAAAACATAGCAGAATCAAAATCCCCAAATGGGCGTATGAACCCCAAAATCCAAAATCTAACAATTGATGTTTCTGGATATAAATACTTGATAAAAAACACAATCATTTGAAAATACCCAATTCTTTCATATGAACGAGTACATAAAACACCTTTTGTGGAAAATTGATCCGTTGGATCATTGTGATTTAAAAAACCATTGTTTGTAATATACATTGAATCATTTTGGCACTTACAGATTTTTTAAAACAGCAACGGATTGAAAGATAAAATATGGGTCGTGGATCTTAGTTGGGGAGGGAGTAAATGCTTGAATTGATATGCATTCAATGCATTTCGAATTGGATTTTGTTAAAAAAAAATCAAAACTTCCACATTTAGTCCCTTAACCTCAAAAAATTTCAACCAAGATCCATTAACTTACATTATGGTTAACAAGAGGTCATTTTAGCAAGAAACTTGACAATACTCCCCCTTGACTTTTGAAATACTAAATTTCACAAACTTCTGAAACCGAGGAGGGTATTAAACCATGATATTAAACTAGCACATTTGTAAAACAACATATTTTTGGTAACATGCAAGTACAAAGTTTTATGAAACTTGAAAAATATGTACATTCTCCTCCTCAACACTTGGTCGGGAAAATTTGTAAAATGTTTGATAGAACAAAGTGTTGATGGAAAGTTTGTACTTGCAATGTTTGTTTTTCATAAGAATATTAAATTGAAAAATATTTTTGGATTTTATGTAATTTTCTATTTTTGTATTTTGTTTTTGATAAATATTTAAAAAAATGATTTTGGTTTTTTACTTTTCAAGGTAGTTTTAAAAATTCATCCAACTCTTCTAGAGTCAAACACCACATTCCAATCCGGTGAACCAAGTCAACAAATCTTTTGGGAGGTAAGGCTTTTGTGAAAAGGTCCGTCAATTGGTGTTCTGTACCTACAAAGTATAGTTCCACCTTTCCCTTCTCCACATGCTCTTTGAAGAAATGGTAGCGAAGAGCAATGTGCTTTGACTTTGAGTGTTGAACCGTGTTGCACGAGATCGCAATAGCACTTTTGTTGTCACAGTACACCGGAATCTTGTCGAATACATAACCATAATCCATGAGTTGTCTTCTCATCCATATGACTTGAGCACAACACGGAGACATGGCTACATATTCTGCTTCAGTTGACGACAACGATGTACTGTCATATTTCTTCGATTGCCATGACATCAGTTTATCACCAAGGAATTGTAAACCGCCAGAAGTACTCTTACGTGTATCTAAGCACCCTGCATGATCGGCATCTGAAAATGCTATTAGTTCAATACCAGAATCCTTTGAATGCCAGATCCACAAGTTAATGGTTCCCTTGATGTATCGGAGGATTCTTTTAGCCTCTGAGAAGTGTTTTTCAGTAGGTCTTGACTGATAACGGGAGCATATATATACAACAAATACAATATCGGGTCTACTGGTTGTTAGATACATGAGAGACCCAATAATACTATGGTATTTGGTATGGTCAACCAGTTTCCTATGTAAATCAGCATCCAGTTTGCTGGTATGTGCCATTGGTGTATTATAGGTGTCACAGGTTTGCATACCATGTTTTTTCAAAATATCAAGAGCATATTTGGACTGACTGAGGAAAATACCACGGGGTGATTAATGAACTTGTAGTCCTAAGAAGAATGTAAGTTCACCCATCATG
Organism: Chrysanthemum seticuspe; assembly: GCA_019973895.1. Lineage (NCBI taxonomy): Eukaryota > Viridiplantae > Streptophyta > Magnoliopsida > Asterales > Asteraceae > Chrysanthemum > Chrysanthemum seticuspe. The sequence goes on along the minus strand of BPTQ01000009.1, from coordinate 177,238,827 downwards.
GACATTTCAAAAAAAATTTCATTGGTTTTGAAAAAGCATTTGAGTACTTTTTGTGGGTGAAACCAAAGATGATGTCATCTACATAAATCTGAACAATTAAAATGCGTGCCCCGTGATATTGAATAAACAGTGTGGGGTCGACCGATCCTTTGATAAAATTATAAGCAAGCAAGAAGGATGACAACTTATCATACCACAAACGAGGGGCTTGTTTGAGACTATACAAAGCCTTGTTAAATTTGTAGACATGATTAGGGAACTCTGGATCAACAAATCCTTCTGGCTGGCTAACATACACTATTTCCTTGAGTTGACCATTCAGAAATGTAGTTTTGACTTCCATTTGGTAGACGGTAATGTTCATGTGAGCCGCGAATGCCAGAAAAATCCATACAACCTCAAGTCTAGCAACCGGTGCGAATGAATCTTCAAATTAGATACCTTCTTTCTGTTTGTAACCCTTGGCCACCAGATGTGACTTGTTTCAAATGACCATTCCTTCAGCATCTACCTTATTCTTCCAAATCTATTTTAGACCAATGACGTAGACCCCTGTTGGTCTTTCAACCAATTCCCATACTTCTAAACGTTTGAACTGGTTCAGATCTTCTTACATGGATTCAATCCAATTGTCATGAGTCATTGCTTCCTTAATGGTTTTAAGTTCGGTTTGACTGACAGTGAGTGCATAAATGCAATGTTCTCCGTCAGTGTGAAGGCGTTATCGGGTTACGACTGGTTGGTTTGGGTTGCTAATAATATTAACAAGAGGATGATTTTTGGTCCATCTATGTGTTGAAGGTTGGTGTTGATATACATTATGAAGATTAGGTGGATCCAGATGGCTGGTAGAAGATTCAACAACATCTGCATTGGTCGTTTCTATTGCAAAAAGGGTTAAAAAATGCATTTCCATCATAATCCGCAGGTGCAGGCACATTGTGATTTAGAGGATCATCAACTGGGTCATTGTAATTTGAATTGGTTTGTTCAGCTATTGTTTGAGATTCGACCGGGGGTTGATAACATTAAATAGTCTTGAATATTAAGTGTTAATTTCCCCCGATAATGCTCGTATTTTGTATCATTTATATGGATTTACGCTTGTTTTCCTCTATATTTTACTTTCAGGTAAATTACGAGCATTGGAGCTAAAGAGACGCGGATTTGGAGATTTTATAAGAGATTTATGATAGTATGCCAACTATGATGAAGCTACGGTGTAACTTCTCTCTCACATTACGCCGTAGCTAATGCGTGACTCAAAAGACCAGCTCGGCAGAATATTACGGCGTAACTCCCACTAAGGATTACGCCATAACCCATTAGGTCAAAAGAAGTTCCACGCCGCTATAAGCTATGCCGTAACTCCTTCCAATGATTAAGGCGTAATCACATCACTTGTAACTTGTATTGAAGATACGGCGTAACTCATCCCATGTGTTACACCGTAACCAGCTATTACGAAGAGCTTTATTATGGAAATATTAAGGTTATGGTGTTACTTTCAACTTAAGTTACGCCGTAACTAGATCTCGCCTATAAATACCAGCCCTAAATTCTGCATTTTACATTATTCACTCCACACCAAAAAGCAGAGAACATGAGTAGGAGTCCAAAGGCAGATCTTGAAGAGCATACGGAGCCATCTCCAAGGGAGAAATCACTCCCTAACGATAAGCATTAGCGATTATCTTTTCTTTTTACTTTCGATTCATGTATTTCATTATGTCAAACATTGAATTGATTGTTTCATTTAATATGATCGGCTAAGCACCTTTGGTGATAGCCTAGTTATGATTCCTTAATTGTTGTGTTTACATTTACATTGCTTCCGTATAAATGTTTCTAGTATATGCATGCATAGTTCGTTGGTAGCTACCCTTATTTCAGTAGTTTTAAATGGCGGTAGTGTCTTGTTGTTTAGGAGAATTGACCAACTAACCCTAAGTAGGTAGACTGAGTGGGAAGGGTAAGAATTGACCAACTGACGTGTGATAACTGGCAATTAAGGATCCCATTTTAGGTAACCGCATTACGCTAAGTTAAACCGAGTAATTGCTTTTAGAACTATTTTGATTAACCATGACTTGTTTTGATATCGTTTATCAGTTTTTATGATTTATTTTATTATCTTATGAGTTGTCGTATGAGTTTTAGCCCTTACGTGAAGCACTATGTGATTCAACAAAATAAAATCCTATAACGAGAGATATCGTAACTTTTAAACCGTAACACGAAACTTGACACATAAATAATCAAAATTCGTAAAAAACGTAAATAAAAATAATAGAAAGTCGAAGGAAAGTCGTGGGACACTCGTAGGACAATATATGAGCTCGGGAAAGGGTAAACGGGTTAGTTTTACAAAAATTACGGGTTTGGCCCACCAAGTTTTCCATGGCCAGCCCCCTCCTCCCATTTTAATTATTTTTTATGTCCCTAGTCCCAAGTATAAATAACCCCCTCCCATCTCATTCCCCTCTTTACTTTCTCTCACTAAAAACATACACACTTCCACTTTCTCTCTCTACTTTCTCTCTCAACCAAACAAAACCCTAACCCTAAATACCAACAACCACCGCCGCCCACCTCCGGCCACGTTCCGGCCATTTTCTGGCGAGTGAACATACACCTCCACCACCATTAGATAGATCTTTCTTTCCTCTTTCCATCCATATATGGCACGCGCCTAGAAGCCTTCGTTAAAACCCTCAAATCCCTAAAAAACTATTCAAATCTTTAGGGTTTCTCGGTAACTTTGTAGATAGGGTTTGGAAAAGGTAAATGGAGCCTTGTTGTGGCTCGTTTGATCCTTGTAAAGCCTCGTACGAGACCTATTTGGCTCGCACATGTGGCGACCACGGTGGGTTTTTGATGAACACAGGTCTAAAAAGAATTTAAAACTAATTGAAACATGTAACTAGTGTTTTGGTATCGTGTGTTGTGTCATTTTATTGTGTTTTTGCATTTTTATCATTGTTTCATGTTCTTGGTCATGATTAGTTGATGGGTTTGATGATTGGATGTTGTTTGATTGTGTTTGGTTATTAGAAAAGCCATTTAGGAGCGTTTGGATGGATGTAGTAGGTCGTACGAGCCACTAGGGCTTCGTACGTGGGTAGGTTGTGGCGTACAAGACCCATGAGGAACAAGGGTCCAGTTCGGGTCGTTGTGGTAACTTGTTGGTAGTTTTTGTTGGTGTTTGGATGAGACGCGTGGAGCAGAAAAGCTTCTAGAGCTTGTTTGGTTCACGTGGTCTTAACCGGGACCGTGTCAAGACCATTAGGGTTGTGACATTGGTTACTGGTGTATTTGGTAGTTTGATTTGATTGCGAGATTGATATGGGTTGATTGGATATTGATTTGATATATTGTGATTATTTACTTGGACTTATATTATAAATTGTCAACTTTGCGCAACGTCGGTGTTACTTTGACTTTTTAGTCATAGTTGATCCCGACAACGCCGTAACATGGACTTTAGTATATATTGGACTATAGAATGTATAAAGCCGAGAAGTCATGACTCGAGCTTGTGGAATCGAAACGGATAACGACTCGAAACTTATATTGAAATATACATAATATATATATATATATATATATATATATATATATATATATATATATATATATATATATATATATATATATATATATAAACATGTTAATAAAACTAAGAAACATAAATAATAAATGGTTTCTATACTAAACCTTCGATAACAAGACTTGTCTTGTTATTCGCTATTTTAAATGGAAACTAACGTCTAAAAATGGATATATTTTCTAATTAATGAGTATGTAATGTTTCGAGTGCACGTTTATTGAAATGTGCCATTTATGAGCATTTAATGCCATTTTCGAGCATTTAATACTATTTACATCTTATGCATGGGTTACGGATGACCTAACATTAATAGCGTCAATCCACGTGGATAGCGGACTTATTAGGTTGACGCATCTAATAAAAGCCCGTTAGGCACGTAGGATAACGTTATTAATGGGTGAATTATCCTTATTACTCGTTAGGACGCGACTGGTTTATGAAATAATAAGCGACACAAATAAATGATTAAGTTTATTGAGTTGACGAATTCGATAAGGTCTAAATATTTATTCCGAAACTTATTGAACTATGAAGCTTATCGCTTAGACGTCTCATTGTGTTGCATTTAGTCTCATTGTGGTCATTTGGTGCATTCATAGTGTCTTGTTGATTCGATACACACACACGACGATACCAAACGCTAGGACTAAACGGTGAAACAAGATATTTTTGAAGATAAAGAAAAGGAATACATTGGGGTAGATAACGTTGAATTTGGAATGATATATTAAGAATTGGTTTATATTAATAGGTTGTGCCGAGTCAGTAGTTGCTGAGCCGTGTTAGTTGTTATCTTCGTTGCTACTGTTTGTTTGTGCTTTGCTTGCTTGAGGTGAGTTTCATAGCCCTACTTTTATCTTTGTTTTTAACTAATTTGGGGTGAGAAATCATGCTACTCTTTTGGACCTTTTTAAACTCTTTTGATTTGCTTATGTGTTGACTGTTTGGATAGATATGTGGTAGCTTTTGCCTTAGTCTAGGGTAGCAATTAAGTTGATATGACACTTGCCTAGCTAAGTATAGACTTCTACCTCGACCTAGTCCAGGGTAGCATTGGTTCTAGGCCTTGCTACGAACAAATAAACTCTTACAGGTCCACTATTGATTTTACAATTAAACCTATGAACTCACCAGCGTTAGCTGACCTTTTAGCATGTTTTTATCAGGTAATTAAGTTGAAGTGTGGAATGCTTGTTCTGTGGAAGCTTGAAATGAGGCATGGTTGGAGGATCATATTTAAACTCTGATAATATTATGTATAAATTATATTGGGCCTTACATTTGACTGTTTGGGATGATTGTATTTGGATAATTAACTATGGGATTGGTTTTTGAACTATAATATGACTATCTTGTTTGCTATACTTGTGTGATGTGCCAATCCAGTAACGCCTTAAAAACTTGTTTAAGTCTTCCGTTGTACCGAGATTTGGGGGTGTTTCATGACGACCCTTCTTTGCTTGTGCGAACTGACCAAATGATCACCCCCTATTTGGATGAACTTAAGAGGTTAGGGAAGAGTGTCTAAGATGCTAGCGCTCGGGCACTCATTGTTGCGACTCTTGCTTGTAGCAGAACTTAATGACTTGGCTTAGGGGACTAAACACAACTAGACTTTCAAGGGTAGTAGCTTGATCTCCGGTGGAAACATTTGTTGATAGGTTAGGACGAAGTGACCAAATACTATCCTAGCGACCTAAACTCCCACTTGAATCAATTGAAAGTAATTAGATGTGAACATAACATGATAGGATGAGTAAGTAGATTAACACACTTTACCTCTATTGATCACAATCCTTGCGTTTTTTTGCTTTCTTTATTTCTTGTTAATTAGTTATTAATCATTTCAACCTAAAAACCAATTAAAAACCAGTGACACCTAGACTAAATTAGAATCCGCTCACATAGCTCTTGGGGAAACCTCAGTTTTAATGATTACTACACTACACACGACCAGGTACACTGCCCGTTAATGCATAGGGTGGACCATAGGTAAACGAGACACTTATAAATATTAAAACCTGGTCAGTAAAACCTGCATCAAATTTTTAGCGCCGCTGCCGGGGAGTTATAACTGGATTTTTGTTAGGTCTTCTATTTTTTTTTGAATATTTCTTGTTTTCTCATGATATCTTTTTAAGTTTCAGGTACCATGGAAGTTGTTAACATTGATGACCTCACTCTTGAGGAATATTTGGAATTGACAAGGGAAGAACAAGGGTCAAGGCACGTAAGGCCAGCTATTGGAGCTAATGTCCGTTTCGAGATTAAAGAGTAGTTTATGAGGGAGCTATGTTCTAACCCTTTCTCGGGAAACTGGGAAGAAGATGCGTATGAACACGTTAAGAATTTCTTGTACATCGCAAGCCTTTTCAACATTCCTGGTGTTTCTCATGACGCTGTTATACTACGAGTGTTCCCCATGACTCTTACTGGGGGAGCAAGTAGATGGATTGAAAGATTGCCCGCCGGGGTAGTTCATACATGGGCTCTCCTAAAGATCCATTTTATCCAAAGGTATTGTCCTCCTTCGAATATATCTGTTCAGTTAATGGAGATCCATAATTTCAAACAAGATGATGATGAAAAGTTGTATCAAGCTTGGGATAGATACAACGGTTTCCTCTACAAGTGTCCAACTCATGACCTAAACAGCCAGCAAAAGGTCAACATTTTCTACAAAGGTATCAACGTGACTACAAGACAGATGCTAGACTACCAAGGACCAATTCCGAGCATGACTCCTACTCTAGCCATTAAAGCCATTCAAAAGATGGCCGATCATTCCCAAAAGTGGCACGATGGAGGAAGCAAGAGAAGCCTAGGCGGAAATCTTGAAGAAATCTCCGCCATTACTAGCAAACTTGAAAATCTTGGTCGGGAGATGCTCAAGCTTAGGGAATGTGTTCATGCTATCCAAGTTGGATGTGAAAGCTGTGGAGGGGGTATCTCACTAAAAATTGTCCCCTCATTAACGAAGATAACAAGGTTGAAGAAGTGAAATACGGTGATAATCGACTGTTTCAAGGGGCTAATGGTTATCGTGGAGGACTTTCCGGATCTTACAACCGTGGGCCTTTTGTGGAAAGAAAGCCCAACATTGAAGACACCATTAGCAAATTTTTGGAGGCCTCAGTCCAAAAACAAAAAGAACATGATGAATGGCTCAAAATTTTCCAAGAAAATACAAATAAAAGCCTCTTCAACCATGACACAACATTGACATACCTAGAAGCAATGATGTTGAAACTTAGTGAAGAGATAAAGAAAAGTAATACTGAACCTGAGGGGATCAAACCTATGGTGATGTACAAGGCCGTTTTTTATGAAGAGGATGCAAGATTACAAGTTGATGATTTCCATTCTTCAACAAATAACTCGGATGCTGCGACTCCCGGCGACAGTCTACAGTTACGCCGTAACTCTTGTAATGAGTTACAACATAACCATGAGTCAGAAAGCAAACACAGGTTAGGCTTGCCGATCAAGGAAGTCTGCACAAACAGGTTCGTCATTCCATGTTCCGTAGGGAATCATGATCTCTTGGCATTAGCTGATCTTTGGTCTAGCATAAACATCATGCCACTCTCAATATTTTTAAAACTAAGATTAACCGATCTTTGGAAAACAAGCATGGTGATTGAGATGGCTAACATGACTAAAGAAACCCCTCTTGGGATCACGGGAGGTGTATTGGTCAAAGTCGACCGGTTCATATTTACATCCAAGTTCGTGGTTATTGACATGGCAAACACCCCAAGAGAACATTTAATTTTTGGGAGACCTTTCCTTATATCCTCACGAGCCCGAATCAACGTTTTGGAAAAAGAGCTCTCATTGGGATATAGTGATGAGAGAGTCGTGTTTAGAATGGATGAAACTTCATGCCATGAACTGGATGAAGTTGTCGCGAAAGAAGTTTCCAAAGAAATACAAGTAAATTGTTCTGATAATTTTCCTCCTTTGTATTTTGGCCATTTCCAGGGAACCGAGTCAAGTGATGAAGACGACAACGACGAGGAGAATGATGAAGTCCGAATTTCACCTAGAGTGCCTGATAAAAAGGGTATTACTACTGTTATAACTTCTACGATAGAGGGTTCTAAATTAACACTGCCAACGTGTTCCCCATTTCTCAAACGGTGCAATAGGGGAGGACAGTTTTTTGTTAAAAGGATAAAAAAAAAGGAAAAAGTTTGGTGGTGCTTCGAGGATGAAAAATTGATCAAGGAACATTGGTTTCGGGGCACAATATTATGACCGATTGGTTTGAATAGGTAGATTGGACTCTTCATTTTTGTGAACCGGCTATTATGAAGTCTGTGGGATTCACTAAGGCATGGCCTACGTGCGATCCTAACCGAAAGATTTGCAATAGAGGAGAATTCCTCTATCCCGACTGGCTCAAACGCAAGGAGTGGGCATGTTTTGATGAAGAAAAAATAATGGAGGTCGAATACAAGGGGATCTCATTCAAATATTGGGTTAAAGTAAAATTTGGGGCTACAAAACTAGAATGGGAAGTCGAGTCTAAATTTCGCTATGAATGGGCCAAGATTAATTTTTTGCAAGAGAGTCGATATTGCATGACTCCATATATTCCTCCATGTGTTTGGGACCAGCCCTCCTCCAACAAAAGATCAATTATGGAGGAAGTTGGCCAGGTTCGAAGGCCACCGTAAAGCCCCATGGCTTTGAGTCTAACTTAAAAACTCGTTAATAAAGAAAAGTGCTCTTTCAGGAGACAACCCGAATTATCCTTTTTATTTTTTTTATTTCTATTTTTGTTGGGTTTTGTGTTTTTAACCATTTTTGCAGGAATTATAGAAGATTGCATCAGCAGCCTGAACGGGGACAAGGTCTGTCCATCAGTTACAACGTAACTCATCCCTATGATTACGTCATAACACACCTCCAGTAGCGATCCTCTCCAGAGCATTACCAATTATGGCGTAGCCCCATGCAATGGTTACGCCATAGCTACCCTCTAGTAGCGTCTGCCAGGTTTTGCCATAATTATGGTGTAACTCCTTCTAGGAGTTACGACGTAACTATCCCCCAGTTTCAATTATTTCTTTAATAACACAATAACCTTGTATTAGTTTTTAAATAAACTTTGTGGGTATGTTCACTGTAAGCCCTCACGAGACTACACTCGTCCACTTGGGACACCAAGTGGTTTAAAAGGCTTGTTGCATATGCTAAATGCAACTGTGATTCCTACGAAACTGAGTTAGATTTCTTTTTATTTTCGTTTTTCTTTTTCTTTTTTAGAATTATGCTTGTTGGTAGTGTGATTTCAGGGAATGAAGTTTGCTTACGGATGCTTAAGCGAAGGCACGATTCTTTTCGTGGCCCTTCTTTCTTTTTATGAGCGAATTTCAGGGAAGTTCTCGCTCTAATTCTACTTTCTCTTCACCTTTATTTAACGTTTAGTACAAAAGGGACTTTGTACATTTCAAGTGGGGGGACGGGAGTAGAATTATCTCTTAAACTTTATTATGCCCTCATTTTTCTAGTTTATTTTGAAAAATTATGCCATTTTTAAATTTTGACGTGTTTTTCTTAACCTAACTAGATTAGACGTTGGCCGAGCACATTATAACCCTTGATATTATATGGTGAGATTAGCCTTATCCATTTCAAAATATTTACCCAAATCCACCAAATTATGAGTGTGTCAGTAGCTTGTAAACTTTAGAACTTGGCCTTTGCATCATTTCGAGACCATAGACGAGGTATGTTGGGTTAGCTTAATGTATTTGGATTATTTAGTTTAAGAAGGTAATATTATAGGATTATCACCCAAATAGCCTATCCTTGTGTGTCTATCGATTAGTCACATCGACTTCTCGACCCCCAAGTTATACCCTTTTGTTGCACTCACCTTTAGTGCAAGATACCCCTAGATACACCCGTCTGAGTCATTCCTTTCATTTTGTTCACCCAATATATTGTTTCGATACACCCATTCACCTTAGCCTACCGTGTAGTCTTAATTTGTGACCGGAAAGTCATTGTTTGCCTAAGTTCAAGGTTCAAGTAGAGAGGTTCGGAAATCACGCTTTTGTCAAAGACATATATTTGAAGATCATTGAAGACCCCCCAAATTCTCATATTATTCATCTTAAGTGGGGGGATGGTATGTTTAGTTGTGATGATGATGATGATGATGATGATATATATATATATATATATATATATATATATATATATATATATATATATATATATAGTTATTTGTTTATTGTAAAGTGCAAAGTTATAAGCACTGTGTTTAGATCTCATCAAAGACTTAGTATCGAGGAAGCCACCTCGGTCACATTTGAGGAATGAAGTTGGTAATTATTGCGCCAACAGTTGAAGAACAGGTAATGTGCCCATCATGACGTCCTCTAATGGCACATCTACTTGATATATCATGATCCGGTTTCTTAGCCTTGGAACTTGAACTTTCGATGAACGGTAAGCGGTGATGACTTGGTTGTAGGTTTAGACTATTTGCTTGTTAGTTTTACTTTACACCAATTATATCCCATGTCTTATCCTACCCTTTAGTCATGAAGCGTGTCTAGGTGATGAACCGAGCAATTTTTGGTGTCTTGGCCATGGATTTGGTCATGTATCATTGATTTTTTCCACTTTGCCGGACATGTTAGTAATGAAAATTCACCCTTACCCATGTCGTGTCAACCTATATTGCCTTCAAGAATTGTTTAGTGCTTAACTCTAGTGGTGGAGATTTGTGTAACCGCCAAGCTTATGATAGAATACATGCTCTGACTGTGCTTTGAGTGATCACCCCAAAATTGACACTTAGACTAGTTGAAAGATTTTGAGTGTTTTGTTCCCATTTCGTGAGGTGTTTGGGTTTGATTTATTCTAACATAAGGAATTTTTAAACTTATATTTTTCAGGTAATGGGAGATATCTTTTTAGGAATTTTTCTAATAAGGTCTACTTGAGGGAAAGTAGAGTTCAAGTGGGGGGATATTTGATAACATCAATAGTCCTGAATATTAAGTGTCAATTTCCCCCGATAATGCTCGTAGTTTATATCATTTATATGGATTTACGCTTGTTTTCCTCTATATTTCACTTTCAGGTAAATTATGAGCATTGAAGCTAAAGAGACGCGGATTTGAGATTTTATAAAAGATTTATGATAGTATGCCCACTGTGATGAAGCTATGGCGTAACTCGTCTCTCACATTACGTTGTAGCTAATGCGTGACTCAGAAGGCCAGCTCAACAGATTATTACGGCGTAACTCCAACTAAGGATTACGCCGTAACCCATTAGGTCAAAAGAAGTTCCAGGCTAATATAAGCTATTCCGTAACTCCTTCCAACGATTATGGCATAATCACGTCACTTGTAACCTGTATTGAAGATACGACATAACTCATCCCATGTGTTACGCCGTAACCAGCTATTACGAAGAACTTTATTATGGAAATATTAAGGTTACGGCGTAACTCTCAACTTAAGTTTCGCCGTAACTAGATCTCGCTTATAAATACCAACCCTAAATTCTGCATTTCACATCATTTACTCCACACAAAAAAGCAAAGAACGTGAGTAGGGGTCCAAAGGCAGATCTTGAAGAGCATACAGAGCCATCTCAAAAGGAGAAATCACTCCCTAATGATAAGCATTAGCGATTATCTTTTCTTTTTACTTTTGATTCATGTATTTCATTATGTCAAACATTGAATTGATTATTTCATTTAATATGATCAGTTAAGCACCTTTGTTGCTAGCCTAGTTATGATTCCTTAATTGTTGTGTTTACATTTACATTGCTTCCATATAATTGTTTCTAGTGTATGCATGCATAGTTCGTTGGTAGCTACCCTTGTTTTGGTAGTTTTGAATGGCGGTAGTGTCTAGTTGCTTATGAGAATTCACCATCTAACCCTAAGTAGGTAGACTGAGTGGGAAGGGTAAGAATTGACCAACTGATGACCCTTCTTCGCTTGTGCAAACTGACCAAATGATCACCTGCCGTTTGGATGAACTTAAGAAGTTAGGGATGAGTGTCTAAGATGCTAGCGCCCGGGCACTCATTGTTGCGAATCTTGCATGTAGTGGAACTTAATGACTTGGCTTAGGGGACTAAAAACAACTGGACTTTCAAGGGTAGTAGCTTGATCTCTAGTAGAAATGTTTGCTGATAGTTTAGGACGAACTGACCAAATGATGTCCTAGCGACCTAAACCCCACTTGAATCAATTGGAAGTAATTATACGTGAACATAACATGATAGGATGAGTAACTAGGTTAGCACACTTTACCTCTATTGATCACAACCCTTGCCTTTATTTGTTTTCTTTATTTCTTGTTAGTTAGTTGTCAATCATTTCAACCTAAAAACCAGTTAAAAACCAGTAACACCTAGACTTAATTAGAATCCTCTCAGATAGCTCTTGGGACGACCTCGGTTTTACAAATTACTACACTACACACGACCAGGTACACTGCCCGTTAGTGCATAGGGTGGACCATAGGTAAACGAGACACTTATAAATATTAAAACCTGGTCATTAAAACCTGCATCAGGGATGTATAAGCTACAGTTGTTGTTGTTTTAGGTGTATCAAGTATTTGAATTTGATCAGGTTGGGCAGCGGAAATAGTTGATACATCTGGAGCACGTTGTTCAAAATCTTCATTAAATAGAGGAGCAAACAACGTTTCCATTTGACGAAAAGTGAGTTGAAAGGTTTGGTCAGTTGATGATTGAGGGAAGTTGAGCCGGTTATGTCCGGGTTCTAAGCTGTTTTGCTCAAAAGCCATCTCTGTGTGCTCATCAAGATTAGCATGAATAGTCTCCATAGTTTCCTTTGTACGATGATTCCAGACTGGTATCCTTTAGAGTTTTCACAGTATCCAACAAAGACTCTAATATCCGATTTAGCCTTTAGCTTTCCAAAGTCATCACGGTTATTATTTGGATAACAAAGAGCACTAAATACATGAAAGTGTTTTAGGTTTAGTTTTATGTTATGGATAAGCTCATAAGGTGTTTTTTGGTGACATTTAGTGATCATTGAGCGGTTCTGAGTATATTATGCAGTTGACACAGCTTCTGCCCACAACTAATCTAGAAGTTTCACATTTAGCAACATCGTTCTTGTAGCTTCCACTAACGTGCGGTTTTGTCTTTCGACAACTCCATTTTGTTCGAGTGTTCTTGCAATTGATGTTTGATGCTCAATTCCCACTTTCTCATAATATTCTCGAAGAGTTTGATTCAAAAATTCACTTCCTCTGTATGTTCTGACTTGTCTGACCGTGTTACGAAGCTGAACTTGAATTTTTGTGAGAAAGGTGATGATCATTGGTGGATCTTGATCTTTACTTCGAAGAAAATAGACCCAAGTGCATCTGGAGTAGTCATCAATGATTACTAGAATGTAGCATTTACCATTAATCATCTGTACATGCATCGTGCCACACAAATCAATGTGAAGATGGTGAAGAACAAGTTGAGTGTTGTTTTCAACCTTCGAAGGAAAATGTGCACGGGTTCTTTTTTCTTGTTCACAAGCTGAGCATAAGTGGTATTTAGAATACCAAAACCTTAGAAGTCCTTCAACAAGTTTTTGTCGTGCAAGATCACATATGGTTTTGAAATTCAAATGTGATAGTCTTTTATCCCACATCCATGATTTTGTAGATGTTGCTTTAGAGAGTAGACAAATGGGAGATGAGGCGACCATGTCTTGCATTGAGATTATGTAAAGGTTTGAGGAACGGGTTCTTGACATAAGATCGTTTCCTTGTAGGTCATGAATGAAAGAAGTTTTCTCCCGAAAAGCAACTTCCAAATCACCATCACAAAATTAAACTACTAAGAAAAGATTGTGTCCAAGACCTTCCACATAGTAGACTCTGATAATTTCGATGTTCCCATTCATGTAATCTCTTTAGCCCATGATAGCCGCGAAGTGATCATTTCCAAACCTGCCAGTGCCAATGCACTTTGCAACAAAGTTTGATAAAAGTTTTAGATTGCCTGTCATGTGCCGGGAACAGCCGCTATCAACAATCCAGAGAATGATTTGTATCACCTGCAATACCCACAGACGACACAGGTGGAATAGAGGTGGAGGTGGAACCCGTAGAGTTAGAGGGTTCCGTTACAGTTACAGTTGAAGCACACATGTTAATAATTTTGGGTAACCATTTAAAGCCAGGTGTACTTTGTAACCATCTCTGCCAAGTCCAACTAGTACGTGCTTTTGTCTTAGTGAAAGCACTAGGTGATGGTATCTTCCTAGGAGGTGATGATGGAGCTATGGGTGCATCAATTATGTTCTCAGAAACTACAGTAGGTGGTTTTCCTAGCACAGACTTAGAAGCAATAGTGGGCTTAAAGGTACTGCCATTTGTAGATTTCCGATTACAAGACAAGATAGATTTAGCAACACAATTATCATGACAACCAGAAAACATACTTTTATGACAAACAACACAAGAAGCTTCAAACATAACATCCAAAGTACTTAAAGATTTAACATTCGTTACATTGCCTTTTCTATTACATTCATTTAACGCAATATCTAAAGCAGGTGCAACATGTGTTTTATTCAAAGTCCTAGCATGATCTTCTACTTCCAGGGCTTTTAGTGGTCCGCTCTTACGTTGCAACTTCCTATTCTTCTTTGGAGTGCTCTTAAGATGTGAAGTGCTAACGCTAGGATTGGAGGCAACTAATCCTATAGAAGTGGAAGGAATCACATTAATATCTTTTGTTTTGTTAGTGGGTTTCCTAGTATCAATTTTAAATATTCCAGGTGCAAGAACATTTGTGTTATTAGATTTATCTTCCTTAAGTTTCACCAATTCCTATTTCAAATCAATGATAGTGTGCTCTAATTCTTGATTTTCTGAACGCAAGTGTCCATTTCTATTCATTATATCACGGGTATAAGCAAAGTACTGGTCATGATCTGTTGATGCTTTAGCACGAGTCTTTTTGAGAAAATTAAATATGGTTTCATATTCCTTTTTGATTTTTTCTATTTCTACTTCATATTTACAAAGTTGACATTTCAAAGATGCGTTTTCATCATTTAGTCGTTCAAGTTTTGGTTCAAAATATTTTCCACTTGACTGGTTGAGTTTGTTTTGTAAAGCAAGTTCACGATTAATACAATAATTTTGACACCAGTGAAGACGACGTTTTACTTCAGAAAGTTCATTTAACAAACGTTCATTTTAAGCTTTCAAAGTTTTGATTTCAGACACATTATCAACAATATCAACAGAATCAATAGCAATATTATCACAAGCAGATTCAACAGTAGAATACAACACAATCGATATAGTATCAGCATGATAAGGTTTTAAAAGGTACCATTTTGAGGGGTCGTTTTAACCCTTATTTGATTACTTTTGTATCCGTTATTGCTTAATATCGTTCCTTTTCATTTTTTAGGTCTCTTGAAGGCAAAATGCTAGAATGGCACTTATTTGGACGAAAAGGCGCAAATATACGAAGAAAATGGCCAAAGTCAGAATCGAGACACTCAAAGCTGCTGAAAACAGAAGGCGACGGCGTCACTGCTTAACTGCGACGCCGTCGGAGGATTTTTGTGACGATACAGAAGCCAAAAACCCTATTTTCAAGTGACGACGTCGGGCTTTAAAAGAGTAGGCTGTCGCTACTCAGACGGCCTAGATGCGACCCAGACGACGTCAGAAGCTGAAGAGGACGGCGTCACAGACATAAGGTGACGCCGTCGCAAGGTTAACGTGGCCAAGACGAAACCCTAATGACGGCGACACGACGGCGTCACACAACATAAGGTGACGCCGTCGCATATGTAATATTATATATAGAATCCGAATTTTTAAGTTTTAAGAGAGTCTTTTTGGAGTAAAAACCTAAAACCGAACCAAGGGTGTCTTGTACAGTATTTTAGGGTTCCAAACCCTATCTTACATCAAGATAAGTAGTTACTTCATCAATTCAATTATGTCTTTGATTATTTGTGTGTATGCTTGCATGTTCTCCATGTCCGGCTAATTTATTTGTGTGTTTGCTTAGGGAGTATGAAACTTAATTATTGAATATTGATTGGTTGTTTCTTATCTTAGTTGATTAATGATCTAGTAATGCGATAGGTCATTCGTTGTGTACTTAATGCTTGATTCATCTTTGTGAACCTTAGAATATAATTACCTGAGTAGTTGTAAGCTAAACCATCCAAAGAGTGCCTTAGAGTAAGAGTTTATTATCCCTAGTGGGTTTTGTAGACGAGACCCTTTGGTAAGTTCAAAGAGTTAGGGAGAAACGCATACCCTACAACTTTAGACACACAACGCAACTAAGAATAAGGACGTGACAACTCAACCATCAATAGGAGATAATTAAGGAGTAGTAAAACTTAAGTAAACACATCTTTAAACTATCATACGAGCACACATTAATTAGACATAGACTACCACCACCTTAGTTTATATAATTAGATAATAGTAGAGTAATCGGTAGAAATACCAACCCCCCAAATCCAATACCCGAGATTCGTACCTTTCAATTTCCTAAAAAAAACATAAAAAAAGATAAAAAATAATCTTCCTCAACCTTAACCTTAGCGTAGTAACTTCTCACTAGCATTCCTATTCCCCTAGAGAACGATATCAATACCCGTGGCTTACCCTAATACTACACTACAACGATTAGGTTCACTGCCTAGGGTGTTGAAAAACTTGCTCGACGAAAAGGAAGTTCCTTTGACCCCGAACGCGGTGCGTAAGCGTATCAAGTTTTTGGCGCCGCTGCCGGGGAATAGAATAGCTAGTTAGTAGTCCACCTCGTTTAGGTTTCTTTGCTTGATTCCTATCAAGTAAATTTTTTTTCTCATTATTAGCTTCCTCTTAGTCTATCCCCCTTCTTCGTGACCTTTGTTTGTAACCCCATCACTTTTCATCATGGAAGGTGATAACCAACCACCACTCATCAACCCACCACCAAATGACCCGCCAAGAGCCCGTACTCTTGGTGAATACTCAAGACCAAGCCACTTAGGCTATAGGAACACCATTGAGCTTCCCGACCAAGCCCAAACTACGGCCCCGCGATCCGACACCATCCGGTTGGTGCAAAACGGATGTGCAGTCCATGGACTTCGTTCCGAAGATCCAAATCAGCATCTGAGGGATTTCCTCAAAATTGTCGATTCCATCGACCTTGATGCTACTACTCGGGAGACCACGCGCCTGCGTCTCTTCCAATTCTCTCTACGGGACCAAGCTAGTAATTGGCTTGAGCAACTTCCCGCCGGCTCCATCTCAAGTTGGGATGATCTTACCTCTCGCTTCCTTGCTTAATTTTTCCCACCGGGGAGAACCACTAAGCTTAGGAATGACATCTTGATGTTCCAACAACGTCAATGTGAATCTCTCTACGAAGCATGGACCCGATTCAAGGACTTACTTCATAAAGTCCCTCATCACGGCATTGATCTTGGGCTCCAAGTCCAAATCTTTTATGATCATGTCAACTTCCCTACTAAGCGATCCATTGACCAAGCGGCCGGTGGAAAACTTAGTGATCTCACCGCGGAAGAATCATGGGGTATAATAGAGGACCTTGCCCTCTACGACAACGAAAGTTGGGATGACCCCCGTGAGCTACCTAAAACCGTCAAGGCAATCTCCTTGCCTTCCATCAACTCACAACCTTCCGACCGTAGGATGATTGAACTTGAAGATCAAGTTAAATTCCTTATGAGTTCCTATGAAAATCCTAAGTCTTCACACCATGTGAACAAAGTTTCTTCCTTGTGTGAGCCGTTTTGTGATCCTCATAACACGCGCACTAGCACCCGATCCCCCGAACACGCTTCCGTTGACTACGCATCCTCGCGTATTAATGGAGCGGGAGGAAGATTCCCTACAACACCCGGACCTAGGAATTTCAATGAAACCCGTGAGGCATGGAAAAACAAGCCCGACTTCTACTGGGGACAAACCAAGGAATTCACCTCTAATGATTTCTCATGGCCCCCACCTAACGGTCCTAACCAACAAAACATCGAAGGGATGTTGCAAAACCTAGTTGCATCCCAAGAAACCCAAATGGCTAAGCTCTCAGACCACTTTAACCATCAACAAGCCGAGATGGATAGGAAGATAGACATCCTTTTGAAAGCCATAACCAATAGTGATAGGAAGGTTAGTGCTATCTCAACTCCCGAACCTTCAGGTATAGAGATTAAGGATCCAAGCAAGCTAACTAAGCACGTTCAATTCGTCAATACCATCGCCTTAGTGAAACCTGATAGAACAGATGACGAAGAGGACCATACGCTTGTGAATAATGAAACACCCGAGGAAGTAGATGAAGTAGACATTGACTATTTCAACAAATTTCCTACGGAAGAAGAACTATCTCACCACCCTCACTTAGTGCGTGACCTCCGTCACATGTATGTTAGGAAAAGCCCTAGAATCAAGTTTGGGAACCCTTAGAATCTTAATTTACCATGTTGCATAGGACACCTTTTTGTGGCAAAGGCCTACATTGATCGCAAATCCCCAATCAACATAATGACTAGCACCTACTACAATTGGATAATGAAGAAGCCTATCCCAACTAGGCAATACCTCGATAATCCTAGGGATAAGTGCAATTTTCTTGGTAGAGTTAAGGGATTGCCCGTCTATGTAGGTAGTTTCACATTCCCTACGGACTTCATAATTGTGGATGATATTAGCACGGCCATAGACTCTAGCTTGTCCCACGTTATTCTAGGAAAACCTTTCATAGAAAGCACCGGGATGACCTATGACCCCTCGTTAGGAGTAGTACGATTCAAGGATGAGAACGACGACATAACTTACCAAATGCTGTTTAAGATTGAGAAGTTTTCATCACTCTCTAATGATGAAAAGGAACTTAAGCTGTCGGTCTATTACAGGAATGATAAGGATAGGGAAAAGGGAGTAGATTATGTTATGACTAAGATTTTCGGGTTCTATAAGGATTGTTTGAACTTAGGACCAAAATATAGGACCGAGTGGGGAGAGGACGAACTCTTAGAGAGGTGCATCATAGGACACTTCTACAACATGGAATCCCCCGGTAGAGACCGTCAAGAGGGCGGTAATGAGAAAACGTAGGAGCACGACTACGAGTCTAGCTACAAGACTCTTAAATAAAGAAAAGCGCTTCGTGGGAGGCAACCCATGCTTAATTGTTTGCTTGTTAGTGTCATATATCTTTTATTAATTGTTTATCCTCATGTTTAAATTTGTAAAAATGCTTTATTTTGTTTTTAACCTCGTCTTAATTGCATATAAAGGTATTTTACATAAGGGATAAGTGTAGGGAGGATTACACACGTTTTCAAAAGAAACGTAAACATGAGAATAACAATTAACTAAAAGATATGTATGTTTGTTTGTTCGAGTCAAATGTTTGTATCGAGTCATAATGGATGTTTTTGCAGAAATTTTTCCAGATTCTAAAGATGTAAATTTTCCAGAATTTTTTTCAGAAAATCGCAGAACAGTTTTTGTCAGGATAACCTGACGGCGTCAGGAAGGAGTAAAAACATCAGATCACTTTTTCTCGTTTTCTGAGCTACTTATAATTTTTTGGAATTTTCCAGGTCTTAATTTTCTTAGAAATTCTGTAAACATCCATTCCACAAGCATTATATCCTAGTTTAAATCGAGTCTTATATATATTATTACCGCCGATTTTACGCAAAAGTTTCGTTTGTTTTGTTCAAGTGTGCAGGTTTAGTTTGTCAAGAAGAAGTTACACAAGATTGGGAGGAGCTTTTCACGCAATAATTCTTCTTGGAAAGGATTTAACCACCACTTTACACGGATCATACCGAGCTAATCAGGGGAGTATTAGTTTCTTTCGTTTTTGATTACCTTCTTTTATCATTACTTTGATACTTTCAGGGAACATTGGGGACAATGTTCAGTTTAATTGTAGGGAGGGAAAATAAAACGGGAACTTTGAAACTATGCTTATCCTTGATTATTTGCTTTGTCCAATTGCACTTTTGTAATAAACCATGAGAAAATGTCGGTTAGGGTAATTTTAGCACCAAATTTAAAAATTTTCATGACATATAGGAGTGGGCCATTAGTCTTAACAAAAGCGTCTCACGGATAGGAAGTTATATGACTAGCACAAAAACCCTTTACCACCCAAATTCCACCCAAAATGTGAGGATCGCCCTTAGATTAGTAGGAATTAAAAGCATTCATCTTCAATGCTTATAGTGTGAACCGGTAGTATATTAGATTCTAGAACTTGTTTTGTGATGCATTCCGAGATCGCAAGTGAGACTACACTTGTGTAGTTAGGAATAACTAAATGATTAGAGGCATTAGGATAACCCTTGTTTGATACCCGTAATATAATTACTTCTTCCACATCAGTTGAGTAATTCCCCCACACCCTTTGCGTTGTACTCATCTTTAGTACACGATACCCCTAGTTAACCCCTCAGAGCCTATCCTTTTCGCGGTTCTCGTGATGTTTCGGCTTATCCGGAATATCAATGAAGAGCATTGTTTACACCCCACCCCCAAATATACACCCAAATCGCCTTAGCCTACCCCTTATGCACTCACTTTTAGTGCAAATGTTTGTTATCACCCTAAACCCTTAGTTCAATTATCTGGTTGCTTGCATGAGTTGCTATGTCGAGTCATATCCTTTGTATACAGTTTTGGGACGATTGGGATTCATGGGAAAAGTTAAAGTTTATGAAATGACGGGAAGGGAACGTTAAATTCAAATTCCCTTTGTTTGCGTAATAATGTACCCCAAGTGTTTTGATCTTTTCAATTCGGGTCAAATTAGTGTTAGAGTAATAAAAACTAAAGTGTAGGGATGTGCCTATAAATCTCTATCATTTTGATGTTACCATAGAGGATGGTAGAGTAAAAGTGTATGAAAAAAAAATCAAAAAAAAAATAGAAAAAGAGAAAAAGAAAAAAAAATAGTGTTAAAAAAAAAAAAAAAAAAAAAAAAAAAAAAAAAAAAAAAAACATACGGGCTACCATCCTACATCTATCCTTTAAATATATGTTTGTTTATTTCCGTTACCTAGAGTTTTATAGTGTCGAGTCTTGGCTTAGCAACGCCATTCTTCGTATGCATTTAACATAGAGATTTTTGACTTGCCACCACTAAATAGCCTATCCCACCAAACCCTTGTTTCCCTACCGTAAGCCTAACATTACAACCCTTTAAAAGACCTCTTTGATAGTCTTTCCTAGGTGCTTACGCCAAAGCGATGGAGGTTTGATCTATTCTCAAGCCTATGGTAATCTATGTACTAGGACCGGTTAATGAGTGTTTATCTTCCATTTCCTATTTGTTATATTTCATATATACACCCGAGAGAGATGTGAGTATCCAAACACCCCATGTGAGGTGCTAGTATGTAATTTCCGTGCTTGTTATGACTTTTGCGGGGCTTATATGTGTTGTGGACCATTTTAAATCAATGCTTCATGACCCCTAACTTATAAATTAATTGGCTAAAAGCACATTTGCTTGAGGACAAGCAAATAACAAGTGTAGGAATATTTGATAAGGTTTTAAAAGGTACCATTTTGAGGGGTCGTTTTAACCCTTATTTGATTACTTTTGTATCCGTTATTGCTTAATATCGTTCCTTTTCATTTTTTAGGTCTCTTGAAGGCAAAATGCTAGAATGGCACTTATTTGGACGAAAAGGCGCAAATATACGAAGAAAATGGCCAAAGTCAGAATCGAGACACTCAAAGCTGCTGAAAACAGAAGGCGACGGCGTCACTGCTTAACTGCGACGCCGTCGGAGGATTTTTGTGACGATACAGAAGCCAAAAACCCTATTTTCAAGTGACGACGTCGGGCTTTAAAAGAGTAGGCTGTCGCTACTCAGACGGCCTAGATGCGACCCAGACGACGTCAGAAGCTGAAGAGGACGGCGTCACAGACATAAGGTGACGCCGTCGCAAGGTTAACGTGGCCAAGACGAAACCCTAATGACGGCGACACGACGGCGTCACACAACATAAGGTGACGCCGTCGCATATGTAATATTATATATAGTATCCGAATATTTCAGTTTTAAGAGAGTCTTTTTTGGAGTAAAAACCTAAAACTGAACCAAGGGTGTCTTGTACAGTATTTTAGGGTTCTAAACCATCCAAAGATGTACTTAATGCTTGATTCATCATTCGTTGTGTACTTAATGCTTGATTCATCTTTGTGAACCTTAGAATATAATTACCTGAGTAGTTGTAAGCTAAACCATCCAAAGAGTGCCTTAGAGTAAGAGTTTATTATCCCTAGTGGGTTTTGTAGACGAGACCCTTTGGTAAGTTCAAAGAGTTAGGGAGAAACGCATACCCTACAACTTTAGACACACAACGCAACTAAGAATAAGGACGTGACAATTCAACCATCAATAGGAGATAATTAAGGAGTAGTAAAACTTAAGTAAACACATCTTTAAACTATCATACGAGCACACATTAATTAGACATAGACTACCACCACCTTAGTTTAGATAATTAGATAATAGTAGAGTAATCGGTAGAAATACCAACCCCCCAAATCCAATACCCGAGATTCGTACCTTTCAATTTCCTAAAAAAAACATAAAAAAAGATAAAAAATAATCTTCCTCAACCTTAACCTTAGCGTAGTAACTTCTCACTAGCATTCCTATTCCCCTAGAGAACGATATCAATACCCGTGGCTTACCCTAATACTACACTACAACGATTAGGTTCACTGCCTAGGGTGTTGAAAAACTTGCTCGACGAAAAGGAAGTTCCTTTGACCCCGAACACGCTGCGTAAGCGTATCACAGCACATATAACATCTTCCAAGAGTCGATCAACATGATTTCGATAAAGTTTATTTTTCTTTTTGTTTTTCAAAATTGATGCTTCTGTTTCATTGAAAATTGTTTTCATTTGTCCAACTTCATTCTGAAGTTCCCGTTCCCAATATGTTGCACACATACTCAAATTATGAACATGTGGTAAAAGTTGTTTTTGAAAGATTCTCGTTGTTCTTTGGCATAAGCCAATTGAAACGTTGCAGCTTTTATTTTAGAATTACGTTCAATTTCATTTTCCAAAAGCTTAATGTCAGACATGAATGTATCAAACTATTTAAGAATTTGACATCTTTCGGGTAATGGTGTGATTTCACTCAACGAAGGTAAAGGACCATTAATTTATGCAACTGGTTTAACGGGACCAACGTCAGAAGAGGACTCATTAATATGTGTGATAACCCAAGGTGTATTTGTTTTATCCTCCTAGGGAACAAAAGATATAAGCGACCTTTTTAAATAATCAAAAGGTTTGTTGTATTCAACATTTTTCATTTTTAATCGACTCACTTCTTCTGGATCTTGTTCCTCTTCATAATTATATTCAACAACATGCACAATTGATTCATCAAGCATATATTTGGCACTATACAACTTTGGATTTTCCTTGAATGCTCTACGTAAAAAACGTGGTTTGTTATCAGCAAGATCAGGTCCATATCCATCTGGATTTGGCTTAAGTGTGAACTTTTGAATTATTGTGATTGACTCACCATGTTTATACACAAAATTTTGAAACTCTTTGATTTTGTTTTTCAAATAGATAATTTCATCGAGATAGATATCAATTCGCTTCCTTGAAGTTTGTTTGAAATTTATAAAATCTTTTTGACACGAAGACAACTCAAACTTGGTTTTTTGAATTTCTGAAGTAAGAGTGTCAACGTGTTGTTTGTCTTCAAATTTTTGTTGATCTATTTGAGAAATCAAATAATTTTTGGAAGTGACAAGTTCTCGTATCTATCTTTATAAATCTTGTTCTTTTATATCTGACTTTTGAAAAGCGACTTCAAAATTGTGTTCACTTTTTTCTTTTGTTTCAAAATTTTCAAGTTGTTTCTTATAGCATTCAAGATCCTTAGTCAATAGTGCAACTTTTTCACGAAGATTTCCATTTATCTAATTGCATTTCTCCACTTGAGATTGGGTGGTCTGAAGTAAGGTCATGAGCTCTGGATCTGGTTAAGAAGAAAGTTTAACTTGTTCATCGTCACTATCAACATATTCATCAGTGGGATCATCAAGTGTAACCACGGGGTCAACTTGATCATCAAATGTGACCATGGGGTCAACTTGATCATCAAATGTGACCATTGGGTCAACTTGATCTTCAAATGTGACTACGGGATCGACTTGATTATCCTCTTGATGAGATGTGGATGGCTCATTTTGAAAACTTTGTTCCTTGTCCGGATGCATATGCAGGCGGAGATATCAGATCATGTATAAGACATATATTAGGATTTGGTACCTAAGCCAACCATCAGTATCATAAACTGGATTGTTTCACCCATTTGAAATTCTTGCATGTTTGCCATTAACATGACAGCTACGTTAGCTTGCAAGTCCTCCATATCATCATCGGATTCAACATTGGCCATGAAGATCTGCCAGCTTCATCTTTAAGAGCCAAGAGTAAAGCTTCCTTGTAATAAGAACTTCCTCTGGTTTTCAGTTTTGGACATGCATTAGCCAGATGAACCTTCTCATTGCAGTTATAGCATCTAAGACCCGTATTCCCATTCTGAACATTCCCTTGCTCAACAATTTGAACCCTTTGCTGAGGAGTAGCCATTTTATTCCTTCCAGAAGCATCATAACCAAGTCCACTACCCATGTAGCTGCCATTTCCCATCGGACGACCATTGTTTCTGTTCTGAACTTCAACCCTTCCATTCTGAACAACAGCTTGATTCCTTGTATTAGATGAGGTACGAATACGGTTGTTGGATTTTGTAGGACCTTACTTTTATCAACCTTATCACAAACCCAACACTTATATCACTATACGCGTAGAAACACGTTGACCACAAACACAAACGTAGCTTAGAAATAAGAAAGAAGATTAAGAAAGATGGTGACTTGATGTTATATTCGTGTATGTGAGAGGATAAAGATAAACACAATATGTTGTATATTCCACTGAAAACACACACACACACACTTTCAAGCACACCCCTCAAATGACCATTTGAGGGGTATTTATAGTTGGAATACATGATGCCCTAAAAGGCTTTCCATGGGCCTCGTGGGCTTGGACATGGGTTGGATTGGATATAAGGAAAGCTTAACTAAACTAATACCCATTTAGCTTAGTCCATTCCATGAGCCCGTTGACTATTCTATCACTATATCTAACACACGATATAAAGTTCCTAAACGTGAATGACCATCACTTCTAATAAAAACTATTAAGGCTAACAATCTCCCCCTAAGGGGTGGTCATTCAAATGATGCTCCACTTGATTAGGTCTTTACTTTTCTCGAGCTTGAACTTTGTGCGTAGATATAGAATAGTCTTAATTCTTTGTTCCTTCATGCTTTGTGATCAGATAATGTGGTTGTCTGCCGTTGTCAACTTCGTTGGTTAGGTGTCTCCACGTCTTTCTCTACCATGCTCACACTTCTATTTGACTTTGATTTACCAATGATGTAGTTCTCGAGTCTTTATACTTTGTAGATTCTTTGACATTGACGAAGAATCATCTTTAACTTTGAGTAGCCTTTCATTTTGATGAGAACTTTCATATGTTGTTGGTATGAGCATGTAGAGAATCTGCACGATCCATCCGCTCCGGAGCTTCCATAAGAAGAAAACATAAAAACAGGTTAGTAATAAGTGGATTCCGGCACTTACAAGTTTGAACTTCGAATGTGTTAACACCATAGTGTGAAAACACGTCTCTAATTCTTACAAGGGCCGTTCCTGAACTAGAGTCCCACAAGTGAGATAACACGATATACAGAAGTACATCTACAGTTCAGATGAGTCGCTGAAGTACACCGAAGCATCACTCAACGACTGTAGACCGTTTGAGACACACTAAGCGTAATCCACGGGGAGTTACTGAAGTGACCTACTATCATGGCTGCTTGATGTTGACCTTGGCAGGAGTTTCCATTCAATCATTGAAGATCACAGATGTGAAACCTCTCATAAATGTTCTAGGAGATTGCTAGGATCTGCGTAGGACTCTATAATATATCACTTGTGCCCTTATTGATGAACAACAAGCGATGACATGTCATGTGTCCCTATGAGATCTTTTGATGAATCTCGTGGCTCTAGACTCAATAGTGCATTTTGGTTTTCCTGAGCGGAGACTAGGGAGAGGGTCTCCTTCTTCAATACCAACAATCTCTAAGAGAAAGTCAATAGATTATGTAGGGTTCCCAGTGAGAATGAAACAAATCCTTTTAAGAGGAATTGAGTGGCTAGAAGGTTTAGTGCAGTGCGTCACTGGGTCCATGACGTCTTTGTCTTCAATACCAGTGTCATCTAGTGACATCCAGTAGCATATGTATTGAACCCGGTTTCTGCCCTAAGGTTGAATATGGAGGGCTATTTCTTTTCACCCTTTCTTTTACATTTCTTTTTAATTCTTCAACCCCTTCTTTCTCCTTCCTCACATTACTCCTTTTTTCAATCATTCCTAAGGACTTCTAATACTAACTATTTGTGATGTCCTTGGGTAGATCCCTCCGGCTCTGGCGGATCATAGGACGGATTTCCTATTCTTAGTCACCTTATAACTCCATGACTGTCCTATTGTTGCCATAAAACCATTTTTCTTGAAAATCTATCAGAGTGTTTATGATATAAAATATGTTTGAAACACTCCGTGAGTTTTGTATTTTCAGAAACACTCCCCCTTCACATGTGCTTATAAGTTTTGACAGAAATCTGCACATAGAGGGTAGAGTTCGCACTTTTTGAATTGATCGACTTTAAATGAACTAGACCGATTCGAGACACGTTTACATCACTAGAGAACTAGCTTGAAATTATTACCCGTCTTGGTCAAGTCCATAGAAAGTTTCTCGAAATGGTACATTTCCTGACTTTGATTTCTCGTCAATTCATTGGTTCCGTCTGAGTCGAGCGCATTTTGAGATTCAAACAACGATTTTGATCACATTTTAATCACGTCTCCTCCCCCTCAAAAATAGCATATTCGTGATATTTTTGATATCAACGGATTAAACAACATTTTAGAATCTTTTTGGGAGACAAACGGATTTGATTTAAGCATGAATTTGGAAAATTTTGTTTTATACTCCCCCTTTAATAAAGCATAATCAATTAAATGGTTTTAGAGGGAGTTATCTTGAGCACAAAATATTTTGAAAGATTTTGAAAAATCTTTTTGAACAATCTTGAAAAGGTGCTCAAGATGATGATGATTTCTCACCATTTTTAAATGTAGTGCACTGAAACGTACACTAGTGATTTTCATTAAAAAGCACGAGTTTTGATTTGAAAATAAGCAAAAGTCATCATTTCGGTCCGGGTTTCGTACTGATGTATACGAAAGCCATTTTATGAAGAAATTTTTAAGAAACGACATGTTTTAGAAAACATTAAAAGAACTCTCGCTCAAGCATCTGTACATGCCCGTATCATTATTGAATGACATTTCTAGAAACGTACAGAATATCGATTATACAAGAGACATGTCGTGAGAAGAATATTTTTGGATTTTTGATTTTTTATTGTTTTTGTATTTTTGAAAATCTTATATTTTTATATTTTGCTTTTGTTGGTTTTTCAAATTTTGTATTTTGTTTTTCAAAAATATTTACAGCGAAGCTTTTTGGAAAATCATTTTCAAGAAGATTCGAGAAGATGTTCTAACTCCTCAGGGGTTAGGCTTCGCATTCCAATTCGTCAAACTAAATAGTCAAACCTTTCTTTTGGAAGGGCTTTAGTTAATAGATCGGCGAGTTGGTAATCAGTCTTCACGGAGAATAATTCAACAGTACCATTTTCGACGTACTCTTTGATGAAGTGGTAGCGGACTCTGATATGCTTAGTCTTTGAGTGATGAACAGGATTGCATGATATGGCTATGGCACTTTTTGAGTCACAATACATAGGTATTTTATCGAAAGTAAAGGCATAATCTGTGAGTTGTGTTCTCATCCATAGAACTTGAGCACAACACGCAGATAGAGACACATACTCAGCTTCAGCGGTTGAAAGTGCAGTGCAATCTTGTTTCTTTGAAGACCAGCTGACTAACTTTTTACCCAAAAATTGTGCTCCTCCTGATGTACTTTTTGCTGTAACTTGATCACCTGCGTGGTCCGCATCTGAAAAGGCAATTAGATCAAATCCGGATTCCTTCGGATACCAAAGTCCCATGTGAATGGATGTATTCAGGTACCGAAAGATCCGTTTAACCTCTTTGAGGTGCAGTTCGGTAGGCTTTGCCTGAAACCGTGCTAATAAGCAAACAGCAAAATGAATATCTGGTCAACTAGCAGTGAGGTACATGAGAGAACCAATCATGCTCCGATATTTCTTCGGATCAATAGGTTTCCCAAACAAATCGGCTCCAATTTTTGGTGAAGTTACCATTGGTGTTCCGACCGAATCACAATTATCCATACCATGATTTTTCAAAATCTCAGTTGTGTATTTAGCTTGATTTATAAAAATTTCACGAGGGGACTGATGTATTTGTAAACCAAGAAAGAATTTTAGTTCCCCCATCATGGACATTTCAAATTTACTTTTCATGATATTTTCAAAATGTTTTGAAAGATTCGGATTAGTGGACCCAAAGATGATGTCGTCCACATAAATCTGAAAAATCAAAATGTCGTTTTTGCATTTTTGTGTAAACAAGGTAGGATCAACTGTTCCTTTAGTGAAATTGTTTTGGATAAGGAAAGAGGACAGTTCGTCATACCACGCTCTCGGAGCTTGTTTTAATCCATAGATTGCCTTTTTGAGTTTGTAGACGTAGTCTGGATGTTCCAAGTCGATGAAGCCTTCTGGCTGACTTACGTACACTTCTTCTTTCAGAGTTCCATTCAAGAACGCGGTCTTAATGTCCATCTGATAAACCGTGATGTTTTTGTGAGCTGCATAGGCTAAGAATATCCTGACTGCTTCTAGTCTGGCTACCGGCGCGAATGACTCTTCAAAGTCTATCCCTTCCTCTTGTTTGTATCCTTTGGCCACAAGGCGAGCTTTGTTGCAAATTACAGTCATCTCTTCATCCCTTTTGTTCTTCCATAACCACTTGAGATCAATGACACGAACGTCAATTGGTCTTGGAACCATTTCCCAAGATTCATGTAGACGGTATTAGAGAAGTTCCTCCTGCATTGCTTCTATCCATGCGGGATATGCCATTGCCTCGCGAATGTTCTTTGGTTCTATATTGCTAATTGAGCAAAGATAAATGCATAGGTCGCAATCGGTGGCAAGTTGACGTCTCGTCTGAATTGGCCTTGAAGGTTCACCAATAACTTGTTCAATTGGGTGGTCTTTTGTCCACTTCAGAGTAGAAGGATACCGTTGGTTAAACGTATGCGAGTTATATTGTTCTCGTAAGCTTGAAGAAGATTCAGCTGATTCCGTAGCACACGGGTTTTCAAATAAGTCTTCATCTAACGTTGCATCGTTCTGGTTTTCGTTTTGCTCATCAATTGCTGGTAGAACGGGTGCAATAACTGTAGTAGATGTAGATGATGTAGATGGAGTTGGTGCATTGGTTTCGACCGTTGTAGATGCATCTTCAGTTGGTGGTGGAGGATGATTTTGAGCGGGTGCAGCGGAATGATGGTTTGATGCATTTGTCGAAGTTCCACCATAGTATTCATCGAACATTAACTCGAAGAAATTCTCCTATTCTTGTGCTTTAGGATTGTCAAACGAAGTTGATTGAGGTCTTTGAGGTACGAGTCCTGAACTGATGTGTCCAGAAGTCTGTCGGTTTAGTGCGGGTTCTAGAGCGAGTCTCTCAGAAGCCATAATCTGAAAGTTCATCAAATTTCACATTCATCGTCTCCATGATCCTCCTAGTTCTTCTGTTATACACCCTGAATGCCCTCGAGTTATCTGAATATCCAATGAAGATTCCAATATCACCTTTAGCTTTCAATTTACCTAGATCTTCTCTGTCGTTCGTCGGATAGCACAAAGCGCCAAACACGTGAAAGTAAAAGATATCAGGTTTTCTGTTGTTCACAAGCTCATACGGGGTTTTATTGAATCTAGGATGGATTAGGGATCGGTTCTGAGTGAAACAAGCAGTGGCAACAGCATCAGCCCATAGAAATAACGGTGCACTAGAATAGATTAGCATTGTGTGAGCAGCTTCCACAAGAGTTCTATTTCTTCTTTCAACTACCCCATTCTGCTGTGGAGTTCTAACAACTGATGTCTGATGTGTAATTCCAACATCTTCAAAATAAGATCTTAACTCCTGATTTGTGAATTCAGTGCCGTTGTCTGTTCTTACAACCCTTACTGGAGTTTGAAGAAGTACTTGAATTCGTTTCAGAAAGGTGATGACGATCCTTGGTGCTTCGTCTTTTGATCTCAGAAACTTAACCCATGTATATCTTGAATAATCATCGACGATAACAAGAATATACTTTTCCCATTCATGCTTTCAAATCTCATTGGGCCACATAAGTCCATGTGCAACATATGCAACTTTGCTTCCGAACTAGGTACGGTTTTGGGTTTATATGATGCTCTTTTGCTTTTTCCTTGTTCGCATGATGGACATAAGTGATCCTTGGTGTATTTGAACTTTGGAAGTCCATTGACGATGTTGTCTTTGGCAAGATTGTTGATGGTGTCAAAATTGAGATGGGATAACCATCTATGCCACAACCAGGACTGTGTTCCAGATGCTCGTGTCATAAGACATATTGGTGATGGAGAGGCCATTTTGTTGATGTCGATAGCATACAAGTTTGTATCACGATTCCCAGTTAAGAGATCAGTGCCATCCAAGTTTCTAACGAAGCAAGCATTTTTCCTAAAAGAAACCTCTAAATCTGCATCACAGAACTGTCTGACTGAAAACAAATTGTGTCCCAACCCTTGGACATAGTAAACCCGAGTGATTACATAATTTCCAAAAGGTAGATCTCCATAACCAATGATAGCTGCTACATGATCATTTCCAAAACGTATGGTTCCCATGAATTTCCAGATGAAATTGATCAGCAGCTTCAGATTCCCGGTCATGTGCTTGGAGCAACCCGAGTCGACGATCCAAAGACATATTTCGATAACCTGCCAATAACAGAAGAAGAAGATTTTGGAAACCGTTTTGATTTTGGTTCTTTTGGGTTAGAGGTAAAATCCTGATCACACTCATAGAAGTTATCTATTGGTAAGACAGGTGCATCACTCATTCTACCATTCTCGAGTGTGAAAGTTCTACCTGTGGGTTTCCAAATGTCATTCCTAAAGTAAACATTATGCTCTCTATCAGTAGTGTAAAGCCTAAGTCTCACAACTAGTCTTCCTATTCGTTTAGCATAAGTTCTTTTGGGAACATTCTTCTTAACAGGCTTAACAATCTCATTCTTAGAAACACAATCATCATGAACATTAGTTAAAGAGTTCTTGTAAGTTAAACAAACAGATTCAACAGATTCATTAGACTTAGCAAGTTTCATAGGTTCATTACATTCAGATGAAATGTCTTTCTTATTACAAAGCGGTAAACTCCTAGGGTGTTCTTCTACTTTCTTCTCTTTATTCAAGAGACTACTCTCAGAGGCAAGCGAGACTCTATTATTCCTTGTATTGCTCTTAGGCTTTAGTCTGCTGCTCCTAGAGGTGCTTCCTAGTCTTGTAGAAGGTAAGGCACACTCATTAGGATTCACAATCTTGTCTAGAGAAGTGGTTTCAGCTTTCCTAGTCTCTTTAGAGTGCTTTTCTAAACTTATGTCGTTTGTTCCAAATGGTTTAGATGTGGAGGCAGACGCATTAGTGGTACTCATCTTAAAAAGGCCAGGAGCTAAAACTTTTGGTTTCTCGATAACCGCTTTTCCTTTATCAACATTTTGTTTAGGCAAGGCAGTTGGAGTGACTGGTTTTGATAAATCATTTTTCTCATTGACTTTTGGAGGAGGCATAGAAACAGACATTTTTGGTTTGAGAACTGGTTTGGAACATTTGCTTTCTCCGCAGTCAATGGTTTTGTAATCACAGTATCCACTGCCTTTCCTTTTTGACTTTCCAGTTGAGCCCTCAAAAGATCATTTTTAGCTTTCATGTCATTGTAGGCACGCTCATACGACAATTTGTCATATTTGCATTCCTCAGTTTTTCGATCAAGTTGTTTAAAATATGACACATTTTCTTTTTCAAGTTTCTCAAGTGCTTTTTCATATTTTGAAACAATTTTGGAGGTCTCAGACTGGAGTCTTTCATGATCTTCAACATAATATGTTTGCAAAATGATGGACATAATATCAGTAGTCAGAACATCTTCGAAGAGAGAGTCGTTTAAATTTTCCAAAACTTTGATTTGTTCAACACAGTCATTAGCTTGCTTTACCAGGGATTTATGGTCCTTGACAAAGTTAGTTGTTTCTTTCAAAAACGCTTGTTTAAAATGAATTACCCTTGCACTGATGGCATTCAGCTGAGGGGCAATTTGAGTTTCAAAAAACTTTCTTTGTTCGATGTCAAAACTAGAGAACCAGTTGTTAGGTGTAATAGTGGTTTTAGTTTTAACAGTGTCTTGAAGATCCGTAATTCTAGTTTTCACATTGTCTAAAATACTTCTCGCATCACTTGTGTTAAAAGGATTGTTTGAAGACATTTGTTCAATGTTCGAAAGAGAATTTGAGACAAAAACTGGTTTTGAAACAGATTTTGAAACAGGTGTTGACTCTTTGTTTGAAACACTTGGTGTGATGGAAAACTTTGACTTTTCTTTTTGATTAACAAAAGTAATTCCGTTAATTTTGTTCCATTTGTTATAATCAATAGGTTTGATTTCCGGATTCTTTTGTTTCATTTTTGATCTACTCTCCTTAGATAGTTCTAACGTTTCAAGAGAATCACGAACAATAATGGGTTCATGTAAAACATTTCCATTGTTTAACACATTCTGAGATTTCTGAGCTTTCTTGAGGAACGAAGAAGGGTCGTTACCAAGTGCCATTCTATTATTAGTATGAAAACGCGGATTTACTTGATTAGAAAGTTTGGATTTTCTCATTTTTATCAAGAATTTCATCAAGAAGAGAATCTTCTCGTTTTGAAAAATCAGTAATCAACTGTTTCTTCTCTTTTTCAAGATTAGAAAACATTTCTTTTTGTTTAGAAAGTTGGTTATTTAAATCAGAAATTTCCTTGTTTTGAGATTTAATTTTTAAGTTCAAATTCACATCAAGTGTGTTATACTTGATTTGAAAAAGTTGTTCTTTAGAAACAAAATTTCGATAACCAATTTCTAATTCTGATTCTTTGTTTTTCTGAAATTCAAAGGCTTTTGCGTTCTCCTTATAACTCTCAAGCTCAACGGTTAATTTGGCATTCGCGGCCTTAACATCGCGATTGACCTTTTTAACTTTCTCAATTTCAATGCCACAGTTGTTGATTAATGATTCAAAATAAGCAAGTGTTTCCTCATCAGTCTCAGTATTTTGTGGCACACAGTCTCCATTAGGATCCACATCTGGAGTCTCAGAGTTAGTATTGCTACAACTCGGATTGTCCAGGTATGTATCATAAGTAGGTGCTGGTGTCACAGAATGCTGTTCGTCATGAGTAAACACATCAAATATGACATTGTTATAGCATGGATCAATGATTGGTACCTCAGATACTGCGTTGGCGTCATAGACAGGAGGTGCGTCAGAATCAGTGTCGTACTTAGTCTCCTGAAGATTTGCCATGAAGATGCAGTTTGCATTGAGTTCCTCGAGGTCTTCCAAATCATCCATAATAGCCATGAAGTCATTTTCCTCAGCACTCAATTGAAGTCCAGATTGTTCCTTTTATACCAACATGATAGCTTTCTGAAGATACGCAAGATCTTTCTTTTTCGGCTTAGTTGGACAATTCCTTGCCATGTGACCCAATCCTTGACAGTTATAACACGTAACCTGATTACCCTGATTCACATTTCCATAATTCCCAACGACTGGAGCTGCAACATTCCCATTCTGATTACCTACTGTTCTATTCCCAACATTCTGACCCAACTGATTACCCTGATTCGGAACCGCCTGATTACCCATTCGAAATCCAGTAGCATATCCCTGCTGATTCCTAATAACTCCAACCATTTGTCTTTGATTACCCATGTTTACACCCGGCTGTGCAATTTGCCTGTTGCGAGTGTTTGATGAAATCCTTTGGTTGTTGTTAGTTGGTGTGGAATAGCGACCTCTGAATGCTTTACCCAATAAATAGAATACTTGAGACAAAGCTTCTTCTGGTTCCATTTCAAGATCAGTGATTCCTTGTTCCTGGTAATGTTGTTGATCAGGTGGATAGTTTTGTTGTTGAGGGATGTATTGTTGCGAGTTGTTGTTAGTGGAAGATGATGAAGGTTGTTGTTGTGTATTCACTGGAGTTTGAGTCTTAGCAATGAGTGCCAATGGATCATGATTCTTTGCTAATCTTTCTTGCCTGACTTCATTCCCTTCATTTTGGTTTTGTTTCAGAAAATCGTTGAGTTGATCAAAGTTCACTTGATGTAAGTCTTTTGTTTGGTTGACAATAGTGACATATCGTCCCCATTCTTCTGGTAGATTGTTCAAGAACTTGATGTTGCTCACGATAGTTCTGGGTGTCAACTTGTTTCTGATCAGCTCATTCATTAAAGTGCAAAACCTTCCATAGTAGGATTCAATGGATTCTCCTGGAGTAGATGTAAACTTCTCCCAAGCAGTTAGCAGCTTGTTCTCCGTATCTTGTTGACCAATTTCTGTTCCATGACAAAGTCGTCTAACTCGTTCCCACATATCGAAAGTAGTTTCACAACTTTCTACAGCAGCAAAGATGTCTCTTGGTAAACCCAGTTGGACAATATGAATTGCCATGTCATCTGCTTCGACTTGCTTCTGATCCTCTTCAGAGTATTCTGTGTCTTTTTGAAGACGAAAATATTGTGGGACGGGAGGTGTTGCATCAGCATTTCCAGGGTCTTGGACTTGTCGAGGTATGAAGGTTCCATCCTGAATGGATTTGATCATCAATTTTCCATTAGGTTTTGTCTTGATGTAACGAAGCATTCGACTTGTCCATTGAAGATAACCACCTTTTTCCAACATAGGAGGACGGTTTTCGGCACCGGCTGCATGAATGTCTTGTTGAGTTGCCATTGATGAAGGTATGATATGATAAAGTTGATGTAGGATCGATTCAACGATAAAGGAGTTGTGGTTGATGAAGATTAAGCTCGGTTGTTGTAGTGAAAATTTGCTCTAAAGACTTAAAAACCTCAATAACTTCTGTTCGGAGCGTTTTTAGGACTTGAAGGTTTAGTTCATTCGGCGGTCTATTCTCCTCGTTCTCACGGTCATTTTGATGGTTAGATCGCTGAAAACGGAGTTACGGTTCAAAAGTTATAGCCGTTTGAAGTTTTGATCACAATCTTACTCGTAAAACTATTCTTATGCGTAGAGATGAGTGCTTATGCGTGGGATGCTTATGCGTAGGATCGTATGCGTAGGAGTCCTTATGCGTAAAGAGCTTAGGCGTAGAAATCCTTATGCGTAGAAATCCAAGTTACGCGTAAACTTAACGTTAAACGTAAGTCTTATGCGTAAACGTTAAGCGTAGAAGTAGAGTACCTTACGCGTAAGAGTTAACTTATGCGTAGAGTGCTTACTCGTAAGCTTTTTGCTTATGCGTAAGAGTTGGTTTAAAACCAAAAATCCTTTACACTGTCACAGCGTAAAAGATATCTGAAAGTCGAAGTGTTCCACACACTTATCCAAGTAAGGGAAGCACTGAGTCACCTTTGTTGCACGAAGATTCGTTACCAAAAAGTTATGCATAGAAAACTAGGGTTTTGACTTTCTTACGCGTAAGATTAGGGTTTTGACTTACGCGTAAAAAATTTCCAATGATTCAACCGATTTCTTTTGCACAGATAGCTTCCAAAACACTCCAATAACACAAATCTTTTGACCTTTTTCACCCAACGTGCTTTTTGTGCTTACGCGTAGAAATGAACAACAAAATCAAAACGAGTTTAAAAACGATTTAAAACACGTAAAGCTTCAAACTTTTTGCCAAAACTAGAATCTTTAACACTATATAAACCTTAGACCATAAGAATCTTGAAGATTTAAGTGCAAAAATAAAAGATTTATGCGTGAATCTTTAACACTCCTAAACCATTGTTAGGCGATTGATACCAATTGTAGGACCTTACTTTTATCAACCTTATCACAAACCCAACACGTTATGCAAGTATAACCACGTGAAACCAAACACAAACGTAGAAAGATTAAGAAGAGAAAGATGGTGACTTGATGTTATATTCGTGTATGTGAGAGGATAAAGATAAACACAATATGTTGTATATTCCAAAGAAAACACACACACACACACTTTCAAGCACACCCCTCAAATGACCATTTGAGGGGTATTTATAGTTGGAATACATGATGCCCTAAAACGCTTTCCATGGGCCTCGTGGGCTTGGACATGGGTTGGATTGGATATAAGGAAAGCTTAACTAAACTAATACCCATTTAGCTTAGTCCATTCCACGAGCCCGTTGACTATTCTATCACTATATCTAACACAGGATATAAAGTTCCTAAACGTGAATGACCATCACTTCTAATAAAAACTATTAAGGCTAACAGATTTGTTTGCAAATCTCCCGAAGGCACGAGCAATTAGTGAAAATCCTTGATTCAAAGTATTGAATGCATCTTCATCATCATTCTGTGTATCACTGTAGAGTGTTGAATCTGAGTTGTTGTTGTAAGGAATGAGTATCATTTTATTGCTTTGAGGGATAATATGGAGTGATCTGGGTAGATGGTGTCTGCTAAGTAAAGACTTGTTGCTGCTGTGGGAATTGAGGAAATTTTGGTGCACAAGATTGAGCAATCAAAGCAACTGAATTAGCATTAGGCAAAGATGCACAAATTCCACGGAGAGCTCAATCTTTGTCCACTTCCTTTTGATGGTGCTTCAGATCATCATACAACAACCCGTACTTTGCATTATGAAGATTCTTAGCTTGATGGATGAACATAACATACTTCTCCCAATCTGGACCGAGACAACTTAGAAACTTTATGTTGATTGCAATTCTGTGTAAGATTATGTTGTGTCTATCCAAATCATTGATGATGTTTGTGAACCGATGATAGTATGACTCTAATGACTCCCCTGGATCAATCATGAACATTTCATAAGCTAGGTAAAGTTTTGATTCCATGTCTTCCTGATTGAGTTTAGTGCCTTCCATTAAGAGGTGAACATGTTCCCACATGTCTTTTGCTGTCTTCTGAGCATCAACACTGTGAAGAATTGGATTAGGCAATCCCAGAAGAATGTATTCCATTGCAAGCTCTCAGCTTCTTGGTGAAGAAGTTGTTCTGTAGTGAGTTGAGACTGAAGGACAGTTATGGTAGTGTCATCCCTTGGTGGATTAGCCATTGGATTACCGGGAATTATTACAGTAGGCATTTGAAAAGGACCTTCAAGAATGACCTTCTTCAAATATTTTCCATGTGGTTTCTTGAGATCACATAACCTAAAGAACCGACTAACCCATTGAACATAGTTTTCAAAAGTGAGAATTGGAGGTCTATCAAGCTGATAACACTCAGATTGTGCATGTTTTTAGTAGCATTGTGTGTACTTTTATATCTGTTATTTGGTTATATTTGTGTGATTTTAGTACTTAATCGTATCTAGAGATGTTTGTCTAGTATTTATAACCAAGTGCAGGGAAATGGAGGAAAATGTGGAAATATGCAGCTAATCGAAGATTCCCGTTTTAGTAAAGCTAAATCCCAAGTACCTTTGAAGACCTTAGTGATTGAAGAACCAAGTTCTACAAAACAGAGTGAAGAGAAAAGATCAAGTTTTATATCTCAGAAGATCCAACCGGATCCGGTTACACCTTCAGCCGGATCGGTTGGAATTTGGTCGGAACTAATGTTTTTGCCATAACCGACCGATCGGTCGCAACCCGCAACCGGATCGGTCGGCGTGTTATTATTGAAGACCAGCCGGATCGGTTGGTCGTATGACCGATCCGGTTGGAGAAGCTGCAGTTGTCAAATCTTCATCACTAAGCTTCCCCTTTGCATCCAAACGATTCTAGGTCCTTCCTTTGGTGTATTCTAGTCCCTTCCTCACTCCTTGGAGGCCAAGTTAAGCATTTAACACCCTAGGCCTTGGAATTAGTACAAATAGAGGCTAATTGTGAGCATATGAGACACACCTCAATTACAAAGCTCTCTACTCATCAAACCAAGCCTTAACCTCTTAAAATTCGTCCTTAGAAATCCAGAGAAGTTGGGAGTTCCAGAAGTTCCACCTTTGGAGGCCAAAACACTAAGAAGTCCACCACGATCCTTTGGGAATCATTACTTCATCATTTGTAATCTTATTCCAAGCATTGTAAGACTTTTAATCATGTTTTCTAATGTTCAAAGTTATGAGTTTATGTTCATGTTTGCTATGAGTGGCTAGTTTCTTTATACACTTGCTTAAATGATGTTGATTATCATATGATTAGTTAGTGATTGTGTTAACATGTTTTAATTCAATTTCAAGTTAATTCTAAGATCCAATTGTGCTAAAGTTTCATAGTGACATTTGTTAATCAAGTTTGGCTAATTGATAATAATCGTTGGGGTCGAAAGAACTTCGTGTTATTCAACTAGTCATAATCATTTTGTCTATGGATGATTGTTTTTACCCATTATTCTTGATTACACAAAGGAACTAAGGTGTGGTTGTAATAGAAACGCTTTTTGATTATCAAAATTGGATTGGTTGGAAACATCTAAATGGTCGTAAGATTA
Organism: Chrysanthemum seticuspe; assembly: GCA_019973895.1. NCBI lineage: Eukaryota > Viridiplantae > Streptophyta > Magnoliopsida > Asterales > Asteraceae > Chrysanthemum > Chrysanthemum seticuspe. Next base: position 177,200,338 of record BPTQ01000009.1, on the reverse strand, counting down.
GTTGTTGAGAATCAATTGTAGCCTTTTGTCTATGATCGGTTACCTTTTGTATTGACCATTTCTTAAGCAATTTGATAAGCAAGTGGATGTTTTTGTGTTTAAGTTTATTGATGTAGACTTATGAAACTTGAATTGATCTTGAATTGATTGGTTAAACTTAAAGCTTGTTTTTATGAACTAAAATCTTGACGAAGGTTTAACTTGTAAGAACAATAGATTAGTTCTCAACTAATTATCACAACCAACATGTTAAGTAGTTAACACAATCACATTAATCTATGATATGATACTAGTTTAAGCAAGTGTAGTTTTTAATCATCTGAATTTCATTATATCTATTTGCTTTGTTATATGTTTTTGGTAGACTCCGTTAATTCAAACTTGTGCTCTGATTCACTCAAATCCCTGCGAACGATCCCGACTTACCTTCACAATCTTGCTATAACGGACGAGTATACTTGCTCGTATGTGTTATTGGTAATATTGGTAATTCACCTTTTATAAATTTAAAACTTGCACCAACCGGGCACATCAAGTTTTTGGCGCCGCTGCCGGGGATTTGATTGTGTTTCAACAAGTTTTTGAATTTCCCTCAGCCGAAAAAAAAAAAAAAAAAAAAAAAATCACAGAAACCTTAACCGGATCCGGTTGCCCCTCAACCGAATCGGTTACGATTTTACCCATCACTCAACAGGTCTAACCGATCGGTCGCATCCCGCAACCGATCCGGTTACCTTCCTCTGTTCCATATAAACTGTTTTCGTTGTTTGTCCGTGTGTTTAGATATTGCCTGGATTCTCTAGGTCATTGTATGAACACTCGAGCAACAGGAATAGAACCAATTACACCTCTTACCAACCCCGAACGTTTGATTCGAAGAAGAAGAAGAACACGTTTCATACCATTGAAAAATCGTGTACCAAAAGTACCAAACCCACCATTTGATAACCTCATTGAAGCCAAAGTTGTTTACAATCCTTTCACCAATTTACCTTTTCCCATGGCGGACGATCAACCCATGTGGGGAACCAACCGAACCGTAGCACCAACACCCGAAAGTGCTATTGTTGCTATTAACCTTGGTGACAACTTCACCGTGAAGGGACATCACCTTTCTATGATCAAAGACCGACAATTCGATGGCCGTGCGCGGGCCGATCCGCATAAGCACATTGCCGAATTCATCGAAATTTGCGGCATGTTTCGTTATGGCGACACCGATGTCAATGCCATTAAACTCAAACTTTTTCCATCATCACTCGCCGGAGATGCTAAAGTATGGTACAATGAATTAACCCCAGGAATCATCAATACTTGGGAGGAAATGAGGCAAGCTTTTGTAAGCCGATTCTTTCCACCTGCCATGTTTGATCGATTAATGGGAGAAATTCGTGCTTTCAACCAAAACCCAAACGAATCACTTGTCGAAGCTTGGCTTCGAATGAAAGATTTGCTTCGTAGTTGTCATGGACATGGACTATCAAAAGGAACCATTATCCAAATCTTTTACCATGGACTAGATGAAATCTCTCAAGGCATCCTTGATGCTGGAGGAATTTTTCTCTATAAGACTCCTAATGATGCACATCAATTGCTCGAAGATCGAGTACTTCTCAAACTTGATTGGTCCAAAGATTCCAAAACCAAACCTCTCCGAAAAACCGTTGCTTTTGTCGAAAACACAGATACCTCAAAACTTATGGAGAAGATGGAAGCGTTAACCTCACAAATCAACTCGCAATACAAGGATATCAAAGATGAAATGAAGGAAATGCGAGACGGATGCAACAATTGTGGAGGAAATCACCCATCGTCCGAGTGCGAGGATAAACCTATGGGTGGACCGAAAGAAGGAGAAGCAAATTACGTCCAAGGAGGATACCGTGGAGGAGGATATCGTAGTAATTATTACGGTCGAAATTCTGGAAATTGGCAAGATCGCCGACCAAGGGATGACAACCGTGATTCTCAACCACGAACTGACGATCCACCACACCAAAGTTCCGACAAAAAGACAGAAGAAACCGAATTCGAGAAAACCATGAGAGAATTCGTGGCTGGTCAAAAATCCGCAAATGATTTTATCAAAAATCAATTTTTCAATCTCAAAGCCAAAGTTGAGCAAGGACAGAAAAATCATCAAGCATCTATCCAAGATCTTGAAAACAAGCTTGGCAGACTTTCTGACCAACATTCCTCTAGACCATCTGGTTCATTGCCAAGTAACACTCAATCCAATCCAAAACCATCAAATGATAAGACGTACCGTCCACCCCAAACAAGAAATGAACATATTAATGCTGTTTTCACAAGAAGTGGTCTCTCGTACGATCCACCATCTAATCCTAATACTCCTGTCACCGTTGATAGTGAGGATGAAAACGAAGAACCGAACACAACTCAAACCACCAAAAAGAAAGACATTCCACCCGTTAAGGCGTATACACCAAAAATTCCTTATCCTCAACGCCTAAAGAAAGAGAAGATGGAAGAGCGTTATAAGAAGTTTATCGAAATAATCAAAGAGGTTAGACTCAATGTTCCTCTCGTTGATGTTATAGCCGGAATGCCCAATTATGGGAAATTTTTGAAAGAACTTCTTAATAACAAAAGCAAGCTTGAGCAAATATCAGCAACTTTTCTTAACGAAGAATGCTCAGCTATAGTTCAAAACAAAATTCCACCAAAAATCGGAGATCCTAGGAGCTTTCTGATTCCATGTACTTTCAGGAATAACGTTAAATGTGATGCTTTAGCCGATCTTGGCGCAAGTATCAATTTGATGCCTTATTCACTCTATTCCAAGTTGTGCAACAACAGCCTGAAACCCACAAAAATGAGCATCCGATTGGCAAATCATTCCTATCAATATCCTGTGGGAATTGCTGAGAATATGCTTGTTCAAGTCGGTAAATTCATTTTTCCCGTGGACTTTGTAATCTTGGAAATGGAAGAAGATAGTAAAGTCCCACTCATTTTAGGAAGACCTTTCCTAAACACCGCCGACGCAATCATCAAAGTTAAAGGAAAAGAACTCAACCTTGGAGTTGGGGAAGATCGAATCACTTTTCTTATCGATAAAGCAATGCGCTACCCACATTCCAGTGATGACACTTGTTTTAACGTCGATGTTATAGATGAAGTTACTGATGAGGAATTAGATGCATTACTGAACGAATCCGATCCATTCATGACTACTTCTGAAAAAATCAATGAAACAGATTCTGACAAAGAGTTTGATGATTTCATGAAAGTAGAATTCGAAGAAGATAACTCAGAAGAAGAAGAAATAGAGGAAGAGGAAGAAAATTTTGAGGAAATCACTTTCAATGACAAGATGCGAATAAAATCCTCTATCGAAGAACCACCCACGGATCTCGAACTCAAACCTCTCCCAAATCATCTTGAATATGCTTATCTGGAGGAGAACTCACTTCTTCCAGTAGTCATATCATCATTGCTCGAGGATGATGAGAAAGAAAGTTTAGTTTCCGTACTCAAAAATCACAAACAAGCTTTTGCTTGGAAAACATCTGATATACCAGGAATTAGTCCTAATTTTTGCAAACACAAAATCAATTTCGAAGAAGGGATTAAACCTGTGATAGAACGTCAACGTAGACTCAATCCCAACATGAAAGAAGTTGTTAAAAAGGAAATCATAAAACTTCTCGATGCTGGAATCATTTACCCAATTGAGGATAGCCCTTGGGTAAGCCCTGTTCACTGTGTTCCTAAGAAAGGAGGAATGACGGTAGTAACTAATGAGCGAAATGAGCTAGTTCCAACCAGAACTGTCACCGGTTGGCGTGTTTGTATTGACTATCGTAAGTTAAACAAAGCCACCAGAAAGGATCATTTTCCGCTCCCATTCATGGATCAAATGCTTGAAAGACTAGCGGGAAATAAATCTTTTGTTTCCTCGACGGATTTTCAGGATATTTCCAAATTCCCATCGATCCTAACGATCAAGAAAAGACCACCTTTACGTGTCCTTTTGGAACCTACGCATATCGGCGTATGCCTTTTGGTCTTTGTAATGCACCCGCGACTTTTCAGAGGTGTATGATCGCCATATTCCAAGACATGCTAGAAACCTCCATGGAAGTTTTCATGGATGATTTTTCAGTCTTTGGAGATTCATTCGAAGCTTGCCTTTCTAATCTCGATAAAATGCTCGAAAGATGCGAAGCTGCACATCTTGTTCTCAACTGGGAGAAATGCCACTTTATGGTAACCGAAGGAATTGTGCTTGGCCACAAAATCTCTAGTGCCGGAATGGAAGTCGACAAAGCAAAGGTCGATGTCATCTCAAAACTTCCACCACCAACCAACGTCAAAGCCGTTAGAAGTTTTTTAGGACATGCTGGTTTCTACCGCCGATTCATCAAAGATTTTTCCAAAATATCTCGTCCGATGACAAAACTTCTTGAGAAAGAATCTATCTTTAACTTCGATACTGATTGCATAAAAGCTTTCGAATC